>AWOL01S0066645.1:3468-24575 GCA_000715115.1 Nicotiana otophora
CCCCCCCCACTAATTCACCATTATTTGTCATTACATATTATTACATGCTCGATAAGAATAATACGAACTCAAATAAATCACCACAAGCCCAGCTAAGACGACTATAGACCCTACATAGATACAAATTAAATCAAGGATTGTCCTGGGCTTTCGACCAAACTTGGGGCCTCGTGTGGATGAACAGGACCATACCTCGAGTAGATATAGATATGCTTCAAATCCTAACACCAATTTGGCCAGACAATAAATCCCAAACTAATGCCTTGCTTACCCATCAAATTAACCATTCAAGTGACAAGCTATATGCTAAGTCAATTATGCACTTAGATCTTAGTGTTGTAGCTAACAGAGACATTGAAGCTTTCCAGAACAAAGGCACACATGCAAGATTAGACAAGGTCTCAGTAGGCATAACATACATATCATAGATACAAGTTATATTTTCTGAAAAATGGGCGAAGACATAGCAAGCCAAAGTTAAGCAGAATTTCCAAGTAAGCATGGTTCAGCATGAACGTACAGGGGACTTTAGACCTAAGAGTCTTAACAAGAAAATTTAAGAACACAAGTAAAGAGCAGTTATACAGAAATGCCTTAAACATGAGAGCCTAAAGAATACATGAATACATCTAGCTTACAGCCAAGTAAATAAAAGACATACTAGTGGACATGGGAAAGCTGGCGAGCGCAGAACACACACTAAAATATGCTCGCTAGTCGAATATAGTATAATATAATATTGTATCCACATGGATTGGAGTTAAATAGTATTTTCATAGTTTATAACTTGATTGCTATTCAAGATGATCAACAGTTGAGATTTTATATGATTAAAACTAAGATTAACTAAGAGTCTAAACTATTGACTAGTGACAATCAATGCAAGTATTAAGCAAAGAAAGTTATCAATTGAGAGAAGATAGGGCAGATAGGATAGGTGCAAGATAAATATTCGGGATTTAACTCTAGATAATTCACTTCTAATGTTCAAGTGAGCCTCTAGAATTCACTTGGTTATTAGTTCAATTGATTAGTAGAAACTCCTCTCTCGATTATGTCTCAACCTCACGAGATGAACCAATTTTAAGCACATGAAGATATGCAAGAATTCGTATTGGATTGATATTTAAGAGAACCTCTCTTGGTTATCCTCCTAACTAAGTTTAATCAACAATTCAACTAGACTCTTCTGACTACTAAGAAAAATTAATTACTTCAACCAACAAAGTATAATACAACAATATCACAAGTTATGCCTCTCTGGATTACATTAACAAGTGTATATAGATGCAACAGTTAAAGCATCCAAGACGATTTCAATACATAAACTTAGAGTTAATTACCCACAAATAAGTATCAATACACCAAATCTATCAAACCCAAAACAGAACTACTCCATGGATGTGGATTATTTCATCATAACAATGTTTAAGTTAAAGAAAAACATAAAACAATCAAACCCCTTGTCTTGAGTGAGGATTGAATGACGAAAGTTTTGAGGTTTTACTTCTCCACCTCCTCCTTGGCTTATTTAGGTCTAAGATGTGTCAAAAGTCCAAAAAATAATATTTTTACATGTATTTATACTACGTAGCATCACACCCAAACGAAAAGAACTTTTCCGACGCGAAATAGGAAACTAACTGTGTAAATTTTGCACAGACGCGTCACATGAGGCGACGCGCCATGCGGGGCATTAGTGGAAAAGTTCAGAGAGTTCATTCTGACAGACTGTAGGAAAATTGGACTACTGCAGCGCCCCACGCGCCACGGCTGTGCGACTTTCTCCAAGTACAGATGTTTTATCCCGGCCCAAAAATGACTGTCGTGATGGCGCCTATCGTAGAACTAGGCAAGCCACAACTCAACAATTCCAACACGGTAAAACAGTTTTAGAAATAACAGCGGAACAATTAATATTAAAGAAAAGCCATTTTAAAATAGAATTTATCCAAAATACGATACAACCCATCCCANGGAGAAGATAGGGCTGATAGGATAGGTGCAAGATAAATATTCAGGATTTAACTCTCGATAATTCACTTCTAATGTTTAAGTCAGCCTCTAGAATTCACTTGGTTATTAGTTCAATTTATTAGTAGAAACTCCTCTCTCGATTAAGTCTCAACCTCACGAGATGAACCAATTTTAAGCACATGAAGATATGCAAGAATTCGTATTGGATTGATCTTTAAGAGAACCTCTCTTGGTTATCCTCCTAACTAAGTTTAATCAACAATTCAACTAGCCTCTTCTGACTACTAAGAAAAATTAATTACTTCCACCAACAAAGTATAATGCAACAATATCGCAAGATATGCCTCTCTGGATTACATTAACAAGTGTATATAGATGCAACAGTTAAAGCATCCAAGATGATTTCAATACATAAAACTAGAGTTAATTACCCACAAACAAGTATCAATACACCAAATCTATCAAACCCAAAACAGAACTACTCCATGGATGTGGATTATTTCATCATAACAATGTTTAAGTTAAAGAAAAACATAAAACAACCCAACCCCTTGTCTGAGGTTTTACTTCTCCACCTCCTCCTTGGCTTATTTAGGTCTAAGATGTGTCAAAAGTCCAAAAAATAACGTTTTTACATGTATTTATACTACGTAGCGTCACACCCAAACGAAAAGAACTTCTTCGACGCGAAATAGGAAAATAACTGTGTAACTTTTGCACAGACGCGCCACATGGGGCGACGCGCCATGCGGGGCATTAGTGGAAAAGTTCAGAGAGTTCATTCTGACAGACTGTAGGAAAATTGGACTACTGCAGCGCCCCACGCGCCACGGCTGTGGGACTTTCTCTAAGTACAGAGTTTTTATCACGGCCCAAAAACGACTGTCGTGATGGCGCCTATCGTGGAACTAGGCAAGCCACAACTCAACAATTCCAACACGGTAAAACAATTTTAGAAATAACAGCAGAACAATTAATATTAAAGAAAAGTCATTTTAAAATAGAATTTATCCAAAATACGATACAACCCATCCCAAAACCGGGGTGTCACTAAGTACATGAGCATCTAAAACCAAAATACAACCCACTACAGTATCTAGAGAAAAAAAGTGAAAATACAGATAGAATCAGTAAGGGGAATAAAGGCCCGCGAGCACCATGCAGATACCTCGATAGTCCCCAAACTCTGATGCCCCAATCAGTAGTCGTCGCCGTGACCAGAAACTTGGATCTGCACATAAGGTGCAGGGAGTAACATGAGTACATCCAACTAAGTAAGTAACAAGTCAAAACTTTTGACTGAAACGTAATGAAAAACTAATATGGTACAGATAAAATGGGAATAACTGTTCAGAAACATAGGCATGCTTTCAAATTAAATAGGCAACTCAAAATAGAAAGGTAAAGCAGATCCGAACAGTGGAATGAATATAACTCTGCTATCTCTACAAGCCAATGCACATGTTGTGGGTGATGCACCATGCTATCAGCCTCAAGTGCTCATACTCCCTATATCTCAACCATTCGGTACTCTATATGGCCCACACGGCCTAGGGAAGATCCATCCCAAAATATATACAACATTGACCAAAGGACACCCAGTGCCGAGGAAAGGCCAATCCAGCCCTGTGGAGAAGATCCATCTCCAGGTATCAAGTACTTCGGACAAGATCTATGTCTAGGTAAGATCCATCCCTCAATAATATCAACCGCGCCCACTAGGGGTATGTTACAGACTCCGGAAGGGCTCCTACAGCCCAAGCGCTATCATAACATCAGAATAACCGCTACGGCGTACAACCCGATCCCATAACTGTCACTCATAATCGGCTCTTGGCCTCACTCAGTCATCAATCTCTCCAGTCTCACTCATGAGCCCAAAATATCACGAAACTAGCCCGAAACAGTAATATGATGAATTAATAGATAACAACTGAGACTGTGATATGATATGGAATGAATGTATATGACTAAGTACAAAATATCAATAAAAGCAGTAAAGTGACAGCAAGAAACGATCACTATGGTTCCCAACAGTTCCGACATAAATCCTAAACATGATATCTAGCATTATTAACAGCTCAGTTACTTTATCACATGATGAAAATATGGATATCAACAAGATATTATCACTACATAGTGCCGTGGAACCAACCAGGCCACAATTCTCACGGTGCACGCTTGTACGCCCGTCACTTGGCATGTGCGTCACCTCAATACCAATCATACAACACATAACTCGGGGTTTCGAACCCTCAGAACCAAGTTTGAAAGTGTTACTTACCTCAACTACGTAAAATCCTACTCCGAAATGTCTTTGCCTCTCAAATCGGTCTCCAAATGCCCCGAACCTAGCCACAAGAAGTACGAGATAATCAATATAGGCTAAAGGAATCAATTCCATAAGAAAAACATGAAATACTAAACAAAAATCCGAAATAGACTCAATATGCACCCCTGGGACCTCAACTAACCATACCAACAAGTCCTAAATCACGATATAAACTTAGTCGAATCCTCAAATCACCTCAAACAACATCAAAAATACAGTTTACACATAGATTCAAGCCTAAAGAACTTCTAAACTTCCAAATTCCACAAACAATGCCGAATCCTATCAAACCACATCCGATTCACCTCAAAGTTTTCACAAAAGTCATAAATGACACCACAAATCTACTCAAATTTCCAAAAATTGAATCCGACCCCGATATCAAAATTCCCACTGCCGGTCAATTTCGCCAAAATTCTAACTTTTGCCAATTCAATCCTTATTCTACTACGAACCTCAAAATCATATTCCGGGCGCGCTCCTAAGTCCAAAATAACCTAACGAAGCTAACAAAACCATCAAAATTCAAATCTGAGGCCGTTTACACATAAGTCGATATCCGGTCAACTTTTCCAATTTAAGATTCCAATTAAGAGACTAAGTGTCTCAATTCACTCTGACATCACTCCGGATCCGAACCAACCAACCCGGTAAGACATATAATAGTCGAGGAACATAATAGAAGCAAAAGAAATGGGGAAACAGGACTACAACTCTCGAGACGATCGGCCGGGCCGTCACATCCTCCCCCTCTTAAACAAACGTTCGTCCTCGAATGAGTATAGAGACATACCTGAAGTGGTGAAAAGATGAGGATAATTGTTATGCATGTCATGCTCGGTCTCCCAGGTCGCCTCCTCGATCGGCTGACCCCTCCACTGAACCTTCACAAAAGCAATTCTCTTCGACCTCAGCTTCCGAACTTGTCTGTCCAAAATAGCCACTATCTCCTCAACATAAGATAGATCCCGGTTCAATTAGACTAAGCTGAAATCCAACACGTGAGATGGATCACCGTGATACTTCCAGAGCATAGAAACATGGAATACTGGGTGCACTCTCGCTAGACTGAGAGGTAAAGCAAGCTCATAAGCAACCTCCCCAACTTGCCGCAATACCTCAAAAAGACCAATGAACCTAGGGCTCAGCTTGCCCTTCTTTCTGAACCTCATAATGCCCTTCATAGGCGAAACCCGGAGCAAGACCCGCTCTCCAACCATGAATGCAACATCCCGGACCTTCCGGTCTGTATAACTCTTCTATCTGGATTGGGCTGTGCGTTATCTATCCTGAATCACCTTAACCTTCTCCAGAGCATCCTGAACCAAGTCCGTACCCAACAATCTAGCCTCGCCTGGATCGAACTATCCCACTGGAGACCTACACCGCCTACCATACAGATCCTCATATGGTACTATTTAGATGCTCGACTGATAACTACTCTTGTAATCAAACTCCGCTAGACGCAAGAACTGATCCCACAAACCCCAAAACTCTATCCCACACGCATGGATCATATCCTCTAATATCTGAATAGTGTTGCTCGGATTGTCCATCTGTCTGAGGGTGAAATGTTGTGCTTAACTCCACTTGAGTACCCAACTCATGTTGCACGGCCCTCCACGACCGTGATGTAAACTGCGTACCCCGGTCAGAGATGATAGATACCGGTACACCATGAAGCCTGACGGTCTCGCGGATATACACTCGAGCCAGCTGCTCGGAAGATTAGGTAGTCATCACAGGAATCAAATGAGCTGACTTGGTCAGCCTCTCCACAATCACCCAAATTGCATTAAACCTCCGCTACGTCCGTGGGAGTCCAACAACAAAGTCCATAGTGATCTGCTCCCACTTCCACTCCGTAATCTCCAACGTCTCAAGAAACCCACTAGGTCGTTGATGCTCATACTTCACCTGTTGGCAATTTAGGCACCGAGCTACATAATCCACTATGTCCTTATTCATTCTCCTCCACTAGTAATTCTATCTCAAGTCCTAATACATCTTTGCGGCACCCGGATGAATAGAATACCGCAAACTGTTAGCCTCCTAGAGAATCAACTCTCGCAAACCATCTATATTGGGCACACATAACCTGCCTGCATCCTAAATGCACCATCATTCCCAATAATGACCTCATTAGCATCACCGTGTTGGACCGTGTCCTTAAGGAAAAGTAGATGGGGGCATCATACTGACGCTCCCTGATACGATCATAAATAGAAGACCGAGAGACCACACAAGTCAATACTCATCTCGGCTCAGAAATATCCAATCTGGCAAACTGGCTAGATAAGGCCTGAACATCCAACAACGCCAATGGCCTCTCTTTTGCTGGAAGATATGCTAAGCTACCCAAACTCTCCGCCGGCGACTCAAGGCATCGGCCACCACATTAGCCTTCCCGGGATGGTACAAAATGGTGATATCATAGTCCTTAAAAACTCCAACCACCTCCGCTGACGCAAGTTAAGATCCTTCTGCTTGAACAGATACTACAAACTCCAGTGATTAGTGAAAATCTCACAATGGACCCCGTACTAATAGCGCCGCCAAATCTTCAAGGCATGAACAATAGCTGCTAACTTAAGGTCATGGACATGATAAATCTTCTCATGGGTCTTCAATTGGCACAAATCATAAGAAATCACTCTACCCTCCTGCATCAACACACACCCAATACTGTTCCGTGAAGCATCATATTACATTGTGTAAACACCAAAAGCTGATGGCAGAACTAGAATTGGAGCCGTGGTCAAAGCAGTCTTGAGCTTCTGAAAGCTCTCCTCACACTCATCTGACAACCTGAATGGAGCACCCTTTGGGTCAATTTGGTCAAGGGCGATGCAATAGATGAGAAACCCTCCACAAAGCGACGATAATAGCCAGCCAAACAAAGAAAACTCTGAATCTCCGTGGCTGAGGATGGTCTGGACTAACTCTGAACCGCCTCTTACCTTCTCCGGATGTCTCTGAATACCCTCACTGGACACCACGTGCCCCAATAACGCCACTAAACTAATCCAAAACTCACACTTGGAGATCTTTGCATCAAGCTTCTTCTCCCTCAACCTCTGTAACACAATCCTCATATGTTAGACATCCTCCTCCTAGATACGAGAGTACTCCAAGATGTAATCAATGAATACAATAACGAACGAGTCAAGATAAGGCTGAAACACACTGTTCATCAGATGCATGAAAGCTACTGGGGAGTTGGTCAGCCCAAAAGACATCACAAGGAACTCATAATGGCCATATCGAGACCTGAAAGCTGTCTTAAGAATATCTGAGTCCCAAATCTTCAGCAGGTGATACCCTGACGTCAAATTAATCTTGGAGAACACCCTCGCACACTGAAGCTGGTCAAATAGATCATCAATACATGGCAAAGGATACTTGTTCTTCATTGTGACCTTGCCCACCTGCATGAATCAATGCACATTCTCATAGTACCATCCTTCTTCTTTACAAATAGAACTGGTGCACCCCAGGTTGACATGCTAGACCGAATAAACCCCTTAGCAAGGAGTTCCTGAAGTTGTTCCTTTAACTCCTTCAACTCCGTCGGTGCTATACGATACAGTGGAATAGAAATGGGCTGAGTGCCTGGCACCAAATCAATAATGAAGTCAATATCCATGTTAGGCGGCATGCCGGGTAGGTTTACAGGAAACACATCCGGAAAATCACACACCACAGGAACAGAATCAGTAGTAGGGGCCTCTGCACTAACATCCCTCACAAAGGCTAAATAAGATAGACAACCCTTCTCAACCATACGTTGAGCCTTCAAGTATGAAATCACTCTACTAGGAACATAGTCTATAGAGCTTCTCCACTCAACCCTCGGTAATCCCGGCATCGCCAATGTCACGGTCTTAGAGTGATAATCTAAAACATCATGACATGGATACATACAATCCATACCCAAAATCACGTCAACATCGACCATACTAAGCAGCAACTCTGGTCTCCAGACTCCCAATAGTCACCACACATGACCGATATACACGGTCCACAATAATAGTATCGCCCACCGGAGTAGATACATGAACAGATGAAACAAGAGACTCACAGGGCATATCCAGAAAATGATCGAAATACGAGGACACATAGGAATAAGTGGAACCAGGGTCCAATAATATAGAGTAATCTTTGTGGCAAACTAAGATAATACTTGTAATCACAGCATCCGAAGCAATGGCATCTGCTCTAGCAGGGAGAGCATAGAAATGGTCCTAGTCGCCCGTGATCGGCCTCCCTCTCTCGGGCGACCCCTAGTTGACTGAGCTCCACCCCGAGCCAGCTGGGCGGGTGGTGAAGCAACTGGTGTTGAAGTCGAACGCTTACTCCTCTGCTGAGATGAACCTCCTGAAAGGCAGGGACAATACCTCTTGATATGACGCAAATCTCTACACTCAAAGCAACCTCTCCCTGCGAATGGTGGTGGGGACTGAAGGGAACCCCGAGCACCGAAATAACTGCTAGGAGGTCCCAATATATATCAACCTTGAGCTGATGGTGCATGAGACGAACTCCGAGCTAGTAGTCTAAATGACGACTGGCCCTGCATAACTTTGTGACCCGTGGCTAGATGATGCACCACAGTGAACTGGGCGAGCCATCTGAGCATGTCTGAATGGACGACCCCTATCGTGGTGGAACTGATCCCCAGAAGGAACACCGCTTAATCCACCCTATCCACGAGGCCTCTTGGACTCCCTCTCAACTCGCTCCTGGCTGCGAACCATCTTAATCTGACGAGCAATGTCAACAACCTCATCAAAAGTAGAACCAGACACTCTCTCTCTCTAGTCATAAGCAATCGCAGTTGAACAGTGAGGCCATCTATGAACCTATTGATCCTATCCCTATCTGTGGGAACCAACCAGATAGCATGTCGGGCCAATTCCGAGAACCTCATCTCATAATGCATCACGAACATATCACCCTGACGAAGCTGCTCGAACTGCCTGTGCAGCTCCTCTCTACGGTACTGAGGCACGAACTTCTCCAGCAAGAGAACGGAGAACTACTGCCAGATAAGGGGTGATGCGTCGACAGGCCTACGCCTCTCGTAAGTCTCCCACCAACTGAAGGCAGCCCCAGAGAATTGAAAAGTAGTAAATGAGACCCCACTGGTCTCTAGAATACCTGCTGTACCGAGTATCCTCTAACACCTATCCAAGAAGCTATGTGCATTCTCTCCCTTTGTACCACTGAAAGATGGAGGCTGGAGCCTCCCAAACCTCTCCAATCTATGCTGCCCATCCTTTGGCATAGCAGGAACCACATAGTCCTGAGAAGTTGCGAACGGCTGGGCTGGTGGTGCCCATATGTCTGGTGTGCAGGCGGCGGGAGTCTGAGTGCCTCCCCTGACCTGATAATTGGCTGTTGCGGTCGAAACAGAGACCGCCTGAGCAAGACCGGTGCACACAGTCAGAATCTGAGCTAAGGCCACTTAAAGTCCTGGAATCACGATAGGCACNGCAGCCCCAGAGAATTGAAAAGTAGTAAATGAGACCCCACTGGTCTCTAGAATACCTGCTGTACCAAGTATCCTCTAACACCTATCCAAGAAGCCCTGTGCATCCTCTCCCTTTGTACCACTGAAAGATGGAGGCTGGAGCCTCCCAAACCTCTCCAATCTATGCTGCTCATCCTTTGGCATAGCAGGAACCACATAGTCCTGAGCAGTTGCGAACGGCTGGGCTGGTGGTGCCCCATATGTCTGGTGTGCGGGCGGCGGGAGTCTGAGTGCCTCCCCCGACCTGATAATTGGCTGTTGCGGTCGAAACAGAGACCGCCTGAGCAAGACCGGTGCACACAGTCAGAATCTGAGCTAAGGCCACTTAAAGTCCTGGAATCACGATAGGCACAACTGGTGCCTGAGCTGATCCCGTTGGTGCATCGACAACTGGGACTTGATCCTGAACTTGGGCAACTGGTGGATCTGCAGGTACTGCCCTAGCTGCTATGTGGGTTGCGCCTCTGCCCCTACCGCGGCCTCTACCGCGACCTCGGCCTCTTACGGCCCTGACTGGTGATACTGATGGCTGCCCATTTTGCCCACTGGTACGTGTCCTCATCATCTGTGGGAGAACGAAATAACAGAAGTTTAGTTACCAGAATCAACAGATTCGCACGACAAGAATGCAAGAATACGATGTTTTCCTAAGGGCTCTGCAGCCTCTCGAAGATAAGTACAAACATCTCTGTACCGATCTGCAAGCCTCTACTAAACCCGCTGGTGACTCGTGAGACCTATGTAACCTAGGATCTAATACCAACTTGTCACGACCCAAAAACGACTGGTGTGATAGCTCCTATCATGGAACTAGGAAAGCGACAACTAAGCATTTCCAGCACGGAAAAACACTTTTAGAAATAACGGCGGAACAATTAATATTAAAGAAAAGCCGTTGTAAAACAGAATTTATCCAAAATACGATACAATCCATCCCAAAACTGGGGTGTTACTGAGTACATGAGCATCTAAAACCAGAATACAACCCACTACAGTATCTAGAGAATAAAGCTAAAAATACATAATGAATAAGGAAGGGGAATCAAGGCCCGCGAACGCCATGCAGCAACATCTATAGTGCCCGAACTCCGATGCCTCAATCAGTAGCCGCCACCGTGACCAGAAATGCATGGATCTGCACACAAGGTGCAGGGAGTAATCTGAGTACATCCAACTCAGTAAGTAACAAGTCCAAACTTTTGATTGAAAGGTAGTGACGAACTCAACCGGTATAGATAAAATGGAAATAATTGTGCATAAACGTAGGCATGCTTTCAAATTAAATAGGAAACTCAAAACAGTAAGGTAAACCATATATGAACAGTGGAATGAATATAACTCTGCTATCTCTACATGCCAATGCACATGCTATAGGTGATGCACCATGCTGTCAGTCTCAAGTGCTCACACTCCCGATATCTCAACCACTCGGTACTGTATATGGCCCGCACGGCCCAGGGAAGATCCATCCCAGAATATATACAACACGGACCACAGGACACCCAGTACCGAGGAAAGGCCAATCCAGCCCTGTCGAGAAGATCCATCTCTATGTATCAAGTACTTCGGACAAGATCCATGTCCAGGGAAGATCCATTCCACAATAATATCAACTGCGCCCACTGGGGTGTGTCACAGACTCCAGAAGGGCTCCTACAGCTCAAGCGGTATCATAAAATCATAATAACCGTTGCAGCGTACAGCCCGATCCCAAAACTGTCACTCATAATCGGCTCTCGGCCTCACTCAGTCATTAATCTCTCCAGTCTCACTCATGGGCCCAAAATATCATGAAACTAGTCCGAAACAGTAATATGATGAATTAATAGATAACAATTGAGACTAGGATATGCTATGAAATGAATGTATATGATTGAGTACGCAATATCAATAAAAACAGTAAAGTGACAGCAAGAAACGACCACTATGGGTCCCAACAGTTCCGGCATAAATCCTAAACATGATATCCAGCATGATTGATAGCTCCATTACTTTATCACATGATAAAAATACGGATATCAACAAGATATTATCACTACACAGTGTCGTGGAACAAACCGTGCCACAATTGGTACGGTGCATGCCTGCACGCCCGTCACATGGTATGTGTGTCACCTCAATATCAATCATATAACACATAGTTCGGGGTTTCGAACCATCAGAACGAAATTTGAAAGCGTCAAAATCATACTCTGAAATGTTTTTGCCTCTCAAATCGGTCTCCAAATGCCCCGAACCTAGCCACAAGCAGTACGAGATAATCAATATAGGATAAAGGAATCAATTCCATAAGATAATCATAAAATTCTAAACCAAAATCCGAAATAGACTCAACCTGCTCCCCCGAGACTTCAACTAACCATACCAACAAGTCCTAAATCACAATATGAACTTAGTTGAACCCTCAAATCACCCAAACAACATCAAAAATACGAATTACACATGGATTTAAGCGTAAAGAACTTTTAAACTTCCAGATTCCACAAACGACGCCGAATCCTATCAAACCATGTCCGATTGACCTCACATTTTACACACAAGTCATAAATGACTCCACAAATCTAAATCAAATTTCCAAAAATTGAATCCGACCCGATATCAAAATTTCCACTGGCGGTCAAATTCGCCAAAATTCCAACTTTCGCCAATTCAAGCCTAATTCTACTACGAACCTCCAAATGATATTCTGGACGTGCTCCTATGTCCAAAATTACCTAACGGAGCTAATGGAACCATAAAAATTCGAATTCAAGGCCGTTTACACATAAGTCGACATCTGGTCGACTTTTCCAACCTAAGCTTCCAATTAAGAGACTAAGTGTGTTAATTCACTCTGACATCACTCTGGACCCGAACCAACTAACCCGATAAAACATATAACGGGAAAGGAACACAATAGAAGCAGAAGAAATGGGGAAACAGTTCTACAACTCTCGAGACGACCGGCCGGGTCGTCACATTTTTCTTGCTTTTTAGCTATTCCGACGTGGTTCTCAACCCCCGAACGCGATCCCGGCTTATTCCCTTGTGATTTTACTCAGACTTTAAAGCTGAATACATTCCATAACATCTACTATGCTTGGAATTACTCCTACAAGGCATAAAATACACAATTAGTGCAAAACACTAGCAATTAAAGCTCAAACTCAATTAAAGTGCAGTAAATATGAATGTAATAATCGACTAAAACATGATATTATAGCCTACCATCAACACCCAACACTTAAACCAATGCTCGTCCTCGAGCAATCAATCCACACTTTATATAGACACAGCCTTACTAAGCAACGCTCCTAATTCATCATACCAAGAATATTTAAAATAGATTAAGCACAATAATGTAACATCTTCACCTCTAAATTTGACAGAAAAGTACCATGCATTATTCACAATCTGATCACTTACTCTAACATAGAGGTCAATGACATTACCTTTCCTTCATGAATCGAATGCCCTCACACAACAATAAAGAGTAGTTCCATCCACAATAAAATTTAACAACAATTAGAAACTCAAGTTAGAAAGAATTCGCTCACTCTCAAAACAACATTCATACGCCACAAAAGATGCACCACAGGCTTGTCCATAGTGTACTACTCTACTTATTGAGCTCATTCATTCAAGGATCAAGTAGTCCTTTACTGGTTGTAATGTAGGCTGCGGGACTGGTAGGATACATTTAGATATAAGAGTTAAAACACCTCCCTAAGCATTTTAATACATTCTGGGCATGAATTAGTTTCTCACAAGAATCTAAAAGCATGGGCTCATAAAAAGCAACAAATACAAATATTCAGCTATACATAAAAATAATTGTCAGAAATTATTCAAGTTAAACACATACAATAGGCATACATTACAGTTTAGCAATGGCAAGGGAGAATATTAGGCTAAACATCTAGATAGTATTGTCACATGTGATGGTCAAGGGTCAATTCGCAAAGAAATAGCAAATTATGCATAAAGGGATTCAGAAGGAAAAGAATCACTAAAGTAATTCTGAGCAGGAACAAAGTTTCCTAAGGGGTTTCAGTACAAAAAGTTCAAGGTAAGGCATGAGAAACTATTCAATACTAAATGGATAATATAAAAATTCAAGTATATCCTGACAATCTCAAACAAGCATAACAGCCAGAAATCTTCCAAATTGACCACACTGAATAAACTATGTAAACTTATACAAGTTCTAATGAAGGATTGTAGGAGAAATTCAAAGCAAGGTCGACATAGTGTCATATTGGTTTAAATGAGTTATAACATAGATGTTCAGAAGCATGAAAACTAATAAGGGAGAAACATAATTGCGAGTGATAGAGTTCACAGGTGCTTCAAACGAGCCGCGAGCAGAGCTCATGCTAGGAAGGTCAATAGAGAAGATTTTGGTGGCATTGGATTTCAGCCGGCCACAATTAAGAATTTTAGAAAACTATAGAATGAGTGAGAGTAAGAGAATAATGGTAGTTAGGTCTGTTTAGAGGAATTTGGGAAGGGGTTTATATAGTGACACGTTAGGACAAACAAACTTGGAAAATAATCAAATACACATAAATAAGGAAGGAAAAGATCACATGCAATCGGTAACAGAACTGGTAAAAGAGATGAAAGACATTTTAAACCCTAGTTGGGTCCAACGGCCATGAATGAGACCAAGAATGCAAGAATCATTCATTATATAGTGTATATAGGAGAAACATCGCCAAAATCTTCAAACAATCAGAGTCAATCAGGCTTGATTTTAAAAGGTAGTACTTTCCAAAATTGGGAAAGTACTAAGTAACACCATGAACGTGTGAGTAGTAGCGGAATAAGGCAATCAAGTCGTTAAGGAATCCATAGTATAGCATGATTCATAGAGGACTTAGGGGATAAGGCGACTAGGGTTTTGTGAATAGCGGAGGAAAATAGAGAGACTGCAAAGGCGGCTGGTTGAGGAAAATGTCTCTAGGGTTTAGTGGGGAGGAATATAAGGAGAGTGGGGGATTTATTATGGGTCGTTGATCATTTGAGATCAACGACCCAGATTAAGGGGGTGCTAGGGTCGGGTATAGCGGGTGGCAGATGGGTGCAGCTAATTCGGTTGCTCGGGTTTGGGCTTTCGATGAGTCAACTAGGGTGGGCTTTAGCATTTTGGACCTCGTTTGGTTCGATTTTGGGCTCAATTAAAAATAAAATGAAAATTAACAAAATAAATTATAAAAATGGATATAAAATAATATAAAATATTGATTTTGAAATTAATACATAGAAAATAAATGAATATAATTGTAAAAATATAAAAAGTCATTTTAACCTAACATTAGCATAATAAAGTCAATTATTGAATATATTGGCTATTATTGCAAAATGATATAAAGAATGCAAATATTATGTAAAAAAATTAAAATATTATGAAATATTCATGTGGGCATAATTAATAAATGTGAATGGTTAAGTCACCTCAAAACAATTTGAATGGATAATTAATCAATATTTGAATAATTAAAATGCAAGAAACATTAATTTTAAAGATTTAACAATTATAGAAAATACTTAAACAACCCCGGTAAATTAGGTAATAGTGCAAAATGATATTTTGGAAATATATGGAATACTTTATAAAATATGAGGTCAAAATTGGGTATCAACAGTTGCCCCTCTTTACCCGGGAATGATGAAAGAGTAGTCGGGTAAAGAAAATAATGGCCAATTTTGTCCTAATGAGGTGTTTTGAAAAATCAGGGGCAGAACCAAGTTCTTAAGTTGCCTGCATATCCCTGGTGTTACAGGAATCAGGCCGTGTGTAGTTTTGGATCCAACGGTGAACGAAGCCGATGGAGGTATTATAAAAAAAGAGTTATATGCTTTGGTAATTGTGTCATAACTTCTTGTAGGAATGTTCAAATGAAGAACGGTTTGAAGCGTTAGAAACTAGACTCAAAGATATTTCATTTGATAGGTAATACACTATATAACACTTCTTATCATGATAGTTATGCTCATTGGAAGTTAGGTCTTGTGCGAACTCACTTGAAACTTTAGTCTATTATGAAATTTTCAACTTCTACATTCGACGTCGAAACCTATCGAATCAAGTCCGATTGAACTCAAATTTTGCACACAAGTCATAAATGACAAGACAGACCTATTCCAATTTCTGGAATCGGATTCCAACCCCGATATCAAAATATTAACCCCCCGGTCAAACTTTCCAAAAATTCAACTTTCGTCATTTCAAGTCTAATTCTACTACGGACCTCCCAAATAATTATTCGGACAAGCTCCTAAGTCCAAAATAACCATACGGAGTTATTGGAATCATCAGAATTTAATTCAAAGGACGTTTACATATAAGTGAATATCCAGTCAACGTTTCCAACTTAAGTTTCAATTATGAGACTATGTGTCTCAGTTCACTCCGAAATCCTTCCGGACCCGAACCAACTAACCCGATAAGTCATAAATCAACTATAAGGTATGAATTGAGTAGCAAATGGGGGAACAGAACTGTGATACTCAAAACGACCGGTCAAGTCATTATAATTTCGTGAATCTATCTTCGTTTTTGGTAACTGATTATGCATTTCAAAGAGAAAATTGGGGGTTTTATCTAAAGTTTCATAGAGCCAAATTTGGAGGTTTGAACATCGATTTGGAGTCAGATTTGAATGAAACTAGTATGGTTGGAATCGTAACTAAATGGCTTATCAGTACAAGTTTTGTCGGGTCCCGAGGCGCAAGCCCGGATTTGACTTTTTGATCGATTTTGGGCTTTTGATTGAAGATTCGACCTTTATCATTTGGAATTGTTTCTTACATATTATTTTATGTTCATGAGTTGTTTTTGCTAGTTTCGAGTCGTTCGGAGGTCGGTACATGTGAGATGAAATTTCTAAAGCACCGCTTGGCTTGCTCGGTATTGGATTTGGCTTGTTCGTGGTAAGTAACACTTCTAAACTTGATGCTGAGGGCATGAAACCCCCACACAACTTTAGGTAAGATACTTACCTCAAAGAAGCTAAATCAATACTCTAAAATGACCTTCTCATGTGAAACAACCTCCGGACAACTCCAAATCTAGCCAAAATAAATTAATATCATAAATGAAAACAATAGGAAACAATTACGGACAATAAAGCTTCGATCTTTATTGAAAACTAAAAATTCAACCCAAGGTTCGCACCTCAGAACCAGACAAAATTCACAAAATTCGAATACCCATTCCAATACGAATCCAACCATAGCAAAATTATCCAATTTCGACATAAATCGGCCTTCAAATCCTCATTTTATATTTTTGAAAGATTTTACAAAAGTTCTCATTTTGCCCAACTCAAATCAGTAATTTAATGATAAAAATAATTATGGAATCATGAAATATAATCAAACCCAGATAAAGAGCACTTACCCCAATCCAACTCGTGACGAACCCCTCCACAATTGCACAAAATTGAAGTATAAAACTCGTGACGAACCCCTCCAAGATATGATAAAAATGGGAAACCCTCAAATTATAATATGTTCTGCCCAGAACATCCACATCTACGGACCAAATAAGCGCACCAGCGATAAAAATCACCACATCTGCGGCCTTCACTTAACAGCCCATAAATCGCACCTGCGAGCCACCCATCGCATCTACGATCCAGCAGAAGCGTCAAAAACTCCGCAAAAGCAAACGACCAACTGGAGCCTCTATTTTGCATCTGTGATCATTATTCCGTAGATGCGATCTCACACTTGCGGTCCCCCATCTGCAGAACCAAAAGAACAGGATGCTCACCAACTCGCAGAAGCAACAAAAATCACGTAGAAGCGGCTCCAAAATGCGCAGATGCGACGCACAAGAACCTGACTTGCCCAAAGACATGGAAACAATCTGAGGCTTGTCTGAAACACACTCGGGCCCTCGGGGGCCCCCCGTACCTCGTCCGAATGCACCAACAAGTTCCATAACATAACACGGACCTGCTCAACACCTCAAATCTCATCAACCAACTCAAAACCATGAATTGCACCTTGAATCAAACTTAATGAACTTATGAATTTTCAAATTGAACAACTCGCACTGAATCATATCAAATCAATATGGAATGACGTCAAATTTTGCATTCAAGTCCCAAATGACATAACAGATCTTTTCCAACTCTTAGAATCACAATCCGAGCTCGATATCAACAAAGTCAACTATAATTATAAGGTATATAAAGTGTGTTAAAAGTGAGTAGTATTTTAAGTAATTTGAGATAATTCTTAATTATGTGGGTAATTGATCAATTATTGGTAATGGAAAATTACCTAGTTAATTAAGGAATNCCCCGTCATACCTCTCAAACTTCCAAACCTTCAACTTTACATTTATTTGCTATAATGCATCAAAGTGTACCTACAGACCTCTAGATTAAACTTTGCATATGCAAGGTCACGAGTCAGTTTTGAAGGAAATATCATAAATTCTTAGACAACATAAATGATTTTCGATGTTCAGATGAATGCTATAACTACTTGGTATTGCCTGAGAAGGGTGCGCATCTCAAGAAGTGCACTGAGTTTTGACTTACGCATGCTTCATTGGTAATGCGGTACTCGCTTGGTTGATCGACTGCTGATATTCATATTTTTCTATGTGGAACGGGAGAATTATATAAGTATTCCGCATGGGATTATCATGTATAAGTGATGTGATAAAAATTAGTGTAGTGGAGCTGGGAACAAATATGGTGATTCGTATGTTCTATGGATTCGGAGACTGGGAGTTCTCAGTAGTAGATTGTTTCGTGGTTATGTACTGTGAAGATGTGGCCAAAGCTAGCCAGACGATAGTTTGTGTTATGTTTCAATCATTGTGGACTTTCGGAGGATTATTTATCTATTTATGGATGACCAGGGTTGATCTGGGGCCTATTGGAAGGCCTTATAGGGATGTGTATCCTTTACGGGATCAGATTTGTTGACTCCGTACTATTGTTGTTAAGGGATGTGCCATTCGGTTAGTGTGAGCTTATTCGTGTTTCAAAATATTCTATGAGTTACTCTTCTATGCTACGAGGATTTGTGATTCGTTTGTTACATGCACACATGGTGCGGTTCTATTTGGGCCTTATAGCAGAATTTGAGCGAGATGGATATTAGGGTGTTGAATGACTGATTGCGCATTGGTTATATTCTTTCCGGACTGTGGTATTATGTAATTTGGTACACGGTGGTTATGGTCATGCACCTTGCATACTTGATGTCGAATTGCACATGGTGGTTGACATTGGGCATGGTGGCTTGAGGTATTTCATATGGACCATTGTTTGGGTGGGGTCACTCATTACAGCGGGATTATGTTGAGATATGATACTTTGTGTTAGATTAGTGTGTCTTGGTTCAACTATGTATGATGGACCCATGGCATTGCGGATGTGGTCGTACTTGTTGAAATTGCAGGATAGTTTTCTCATTTGATTCATTTTCTATGTTTGAGTACACTTGAATTGTTGTGTATTGGTGCACAGATTGCATGGTTAGTGGCTTAAGATTATATTGGTATGGCATGTCAGTAGAGCGATTGTATTTGATAAGATGAGGTCGTCGAACCTAGAATGGGTGCTATCGGATCTGATTGCGGTATATTTGAAAGGATAATGTCATTGGTCGGCTTAAAAATTGGCTATAGTTCTTGTCGAAGGAGAAAAAGCTCCATGACTTTTTGATCTGATAAGTTGTTACGAGTTTTTACGTGTTTCTTTTATCATCGGCAGTGTACGAAGGTTTTAGAGAAAAGTTTTATTTGATATGAGGTTTGTTACCGGTATTGGGTTGGTTATCGAGTAGTTATGGTGATTAGAAATTATTGCTATGAGTATCCGAGTTGTGTAGTATAACTTGTGATTTTGTCTTGAGTGATGGTTATGGATTGATGCAGCGTGTACAGAATTATACAGTGTGTAGATGCGAGATTCGGGTGTTATAAGAAATTATGGGTGGGGAAAAATTGGATTTCAAGGTTTATTAGCTCAAGTTGAATTAAGGATCGTCAGCTAGGTTGTGTTATCAAGCTTATATGGATTAGGGTGATGCGGTATCACCCCAGGGTATGTACATGGTAAGGTTACACAATGGTTTGATGGCTTTGGAATGACTCTTGGAACGTTCAAGGACTAACGTATGTTTAAGTAGGGGAGAAAATAACGACCCGACCGGTCGTTTTGAGCATATTTGCTTCGCTTGTAGTTTGAGGGCATGAGTAGCTCTGTATGATGCATTAAGACTTGTCTGAATCGTCAGTTTTGGTGTTCAAGTTATTTGGAATTGATTTGGATGAATGAATTTCATGATTTAATCTTTAAGTTGGAAGAGTTGACCAAGTTTAACTTTTTAGTATTTGACCTCGGATTGGACTCGGTGATAAGACCGGATTTGCATTTGGATATTTCTCTAAGGATTCAACACTAATTGGCGAAAGTTGGAAATTTGAAGGTTTGAAAAGATCATAAGTTTGACCGGGAGTTGGCTTTGATTATATCAGATTTGCATTGTGGTTTCGAAAATTGGAATAACTTGGTTATGTCATTTAGGACTTTTATGCAAAATTTGAGTTCATTGCAGGTTGATTTGATATGTTTCGGCACGGGTTTTGGAAGTTCAAAGTTCAAAGTTCTATAAGTTTGAATTGATGTGCGATTCGTCATTTCGATGTTGTTATGTGTGATTTGAGGCTTTGAATAGGTCCATATTATGTTATGGGATTTGTTGGTATATTTGGACGTGGTCCCGAGTGGCTCAGGCAAGTTACTGACGTGGTTCGGATCATTTTTCCGCTTGTTGCATTGTGGAAGATTTGCTGGTACTGGTGTGCCGCATCTGCGGAGTCTCGCTCCAGAAGTGACTCTGCAGATGTGGGTTGCCACTCACAGAAGTGAGAAGAGGATGGGTGAGGAAGATCGCAGAAGCAGAGAATTTGGCGCATGTGCGGATGCGCAGGTGCAACGAATTGGAGCGCAAGCGCGAAGGTTTTCACAGAAGTGGAGTTTTGTTACTGCGGGTGCGAGGGGTGCTGGGCAAATTGTTTTCGCAAAAGCGAAGTATTTTACCATAGAAACGGGGGTCGCAGATGCGACGGTGTGTCCAGGTATGTGGAGTTGCTTGGAAGAAACTATAAAATCGAGGTTTTTTGTTCTTTTATCATACTTTGAGATTCGGGGCTTGAAGTGAAGCGATTCTGGAAGCAAATTTCATCACAAGGATTGGGGTAAGTGTTCTATACTCGGTTTTGATTATATTTCGTGAATCTATCTTCGTTTT
>AWOL01S0066645.1:28251-48799 GCA_000715115.1 Nicotiana otophora
CCGGGTTTGACCTTTTGGTCGATTTTGAGCTTTTGAATGAAGATTCGACCATTATCATTTGGAATTGTTCCTTAGGCATTATTTTATGTTCTCGAGTTGCTTTTGGCTAGTTTCAAGCCGTTCAGAGGTTGGTACGTGCGAGATGGCATTTCTGGAGCATCGCTTGGCTTGCTCAGTATTGGATTTAGCTTGTTCTAAGTAACACTTCTAAACATGATATTGAGGGTATGAAACCCCAAATTACATGTTATGTGATTGATGTTTAGGTGACGCGCATGCTAGGTGACAGGCGTATTGGCGTGCACCGTAGAAATGGTGATTTAGTCGATTTCACAGAACTGTGTAGCTATCTTATCTAAATACTTATATTGTACTCTACGTGTTAGAGCACTTGAGCTGTGATTTATGCTAGAAAACATGTTTAGGCTATATTCTGCTACTATTGGGACCCTGAGTGGTCGTTCTTTGCTGTTGAGTTATTTTCTTTATTGCAGTTATGTACACAGTCGCATTCATCATTACATATCATATCTCAACCTCTGTTATTGTATATTGTCACATCTCATATCATTGATTTAGGCTGGTTAGCATGAGTGTTGTGAGCCTGAGAGACTAGAGGGGTTGATGACTGAGTGAAGTCGAGGGCCTATTGTGAGTGATATTTATGGGATCGGGTTGCACGCCATAGCAGGCTTTATTGATTCATGCCAGGATTTGGCTTATTATAGCGCTTGGGTTAAATTGGCCCTTCCGGAGTCTGCTCAACCACAAGGGGCACAATTGCTAGCAATTATTTACATTTGGGCTGGATCTGCCCTAGTTTATTTTCATTTGGGATGGATCTGCCTTGCATTTATTATGTTTGGGCTGGATCTGCCCTGTACAGTACTGAGTGACTGAGTGTGCTGAGTATCGAGAAGAGTGAGAATACGGGACTGTGAGATTGAGTACGCTGAGAGTGTGAGTACATAAGTTCATCATTGAGATGCATTATATTTGACATGCGTACTTGAGATACAAGCATAGAGATGTATTTCCTCATGCTATCCGATGTTTGTAACATTCATGATTTCACCTGCATATTGACATATAGGCATAGAGATGTACTTTTCTCATGCTATATGAAAAATGAAACATCTTATTTATTGTTGAAAGGCTGTCGAGAAAATCACAGTGTTCAATCTAACTCATATGTTGTTTTTGGTGTTTTCGATAAAAAGATTTGGGATTTACTGTCATACATGAAAAGTAAGCATATTTTCCATAACTGTGAACGAGCTAAATTATTTTTTGTACCATCTTTATTATATTGTTATGAATTGTTGCTGGTTATTGGAGTTGCACTCTTACCCTTTTCCCAGCTCGTCACTACTTTCAACCTAAGGTTAGGTTTGTTACTTATTGAGTACATGAGGTCGGTTGTACTCATACTATATTCCTGCACCTTGCATACAGATGTTGGATGTTGATGGTGGGAGCTGGATCTCAAGGGTACCTGCGTTCCAATTACGGCTATCACTTGTCCTTGATAGCATTAGATTTGAATTCTGTTCAGTTACATTTCAAATAGATGTTATAATTATTTCAACTCAGTCTTGTAAAAACCTGAATCTTAGAAGCTCATGATTTTTAATACCTGTCCTTAGGGTGTTGTATAAAATTCAATTATCCCATCTTTGACTCATATCAGTATCTTTATATTGTATTTTATTGTTAATTGGCTTACCTAGCGGGTTGGGTTAGGTGACATCACGACGGTTTGGATTTTGGTTCGTGACAGAAGGGGATGGAGATTTTATTATGATATGATCGAACCCACGGGGTTGACTACGTATCCCCTCTTAAATAGGAATCAGGTCAAGCATAGTTTATGTTACATCAAAAGAAAGTGCAAATACAATTTCAAACATAATATCTCTCAGTTCGTCTCTGTACGTATGGGTGCTCCTCCTTTCCATACAAAATGAACCATGTAAGGACCTTTCTAGTTATGTGAGAATTTTCCTTTTGCTTAATCCTGATGCATGAAGATCCTCTTCAACACTAATCGCCCCGGTATGAATTGCCTCAATCTAACCTACTTGTTTAAAGCCCTCTCCATTCTATTCTGGTAGAGTTGACCGTGAAACACCACATTCATATTTTTACCTTCAATGAGATCCAGTTGCTCATACCGGCTCTGCATCCATCCGCATCGTTGAGCTCGGCTTCCTGTAAGATCCTTTGGGAGGGAATCTCCACCTCAGCAGGTATAACAGCTTTTGTATCGTAGACTAGTATATAAGGGGTTTCCCTAGTTGACGTGTGAATCGTGGTGCGATATCCGAGCATAACAAATGGTAGCTTCTCGTGCCACTACTAGTTATTTTCCACCATCTTCCTTAATATCTTCTTGATATTCTTGTCGGCGGCTTGTACGACTCCATTCATTTGTAGCCTATATGTTGTAGAGTTTCGGTGCTTGATTTTGAATGTTTCACACATGGCTCTTATCAGATCAGTATTGAGATTGAAAGTATTGTCGGTGATGATTGATTCAGGCACCCCGAATCGGCAAACAATATGATGTCGGACAAACTCTACTACAACCTTCTTAGTCATAGCTTTATAGGAAGCGATTCCAACCCCGTTTGTGAAGTAATCTATCGCCACCAAGATGAATTTGTGTCCGTTTGAAGTAGCGGGTTCAACCGGTATGATGACATCCATGCCCTATGCGGAAAAAAGGCCATGAACTCGTTGCATTGAGTTAATTGGGTGGTACCTGTATCATATCAGCATGCACCTGGTATTGGAGGCACTTCTATGCATATTTGATGCAGTCAGTCTCCATAGTAATCCAAAAATACCATGCCCTTAATATATTCTTGGCTAGAACAAACCCATTCATGTGAGGTCCTCATGTTCTGCTGTATATCTCTCCAAGCAACCTAAATGCCTCCTTGGCATTAAAACATCGCAACAGACCCAAATCGGGAGTCGTTCTATACAGAACTTCTCCGCTCTGAAAGAAATGGTTGGCCAATCTTCCAAGCGTGCGCTTATGGGTGCGTGTAGCATTTTCTTGGTACTCTACTTTTTCCAAATACACCTTGATATCGTGAAACCATGGATTTCCGTCGAACGCTTCTTTAACATAAGCGTAATAAGGCGGCTGCTTATGGATTTCTATTAGAATGGGATCAATATAGCTCTTATTTGGATGTTGTATTATGGAAGACAAGGCATTCAGCACATCTGCAAACTCGTTATGAACTCTCGGAATATGTTTGAACTCTTTCTTTGTAAACATCTTGATCAAGTCTTGTATACAGTGTAGGTATGGCAATATCTTGTCATTCTTGGTAGCCCATTCTCTGATTACTGATGTATTAGCAAATATGAATCTCTGATAACTAGCAATTCTAGAATATTCATGTCGACAGCCAACCTGAGTCCCAAGGTGCAAGCCTCGTTTTCTACCCTCTTAAATAGGAATCAGGTCAATCGTAGTTTATGCTACATCAAAAGAAAGTGCAAATATAATCTCAAACATAATATCTCTTGATGCCGTCTGAATTGATAAGTTTTGACCATATCTCTCAATCCGTCTCTGTAAGTATGAGTGCTCCTCCTTTCCATACAAAATGAACTATGTAAGGACCTTTCTAGTTAGGTAAGAATTTTCTTTTTGCTTTATACTGATGCAAGAAAATCATCTTCAACACCAATCACCCTGGTATGAATTTCCTCGGTCTATCCTTCTTGTTGAAAGCCCTCTCCATTCTATTCTGGTAAAGTTGACGGTGAAACACCATATTCATACTTTTACCGTCAATGATAGCCAGTTGCTCAAACCGGCTCTGCATCCATTCCGCATCGTTGAGCTCGGCTTCTTGTAAGATCCTTAGGGAGAGAATCTCCACCTCGGTGGGTATGACCGCTTTTGTACCGTAGACCAGTAGATAGTGGGTTTCCCTAGTTGACGTGTGAATCATAGTGCGGTATCCGAGTAGAACAAATGGTAGCTTCTCGTGCCACTACTAGTTGTTTTCCACCATCTTCCTTAATATCTTCTTGATATTCTTGTTGGCGGATTGTACGACTCCATTCATTTGTAGCCTATATGTTGTAGAGTTTCGGTGCTTGATTTTGAATATTTTATACATGGCTCTTATCAGATCACCATTGAGATTGGCAAGATTGTTGGTGATGATTGAGTCAGGCACCACGAATCGGCAAACAATATGATCCCAGACAAAATTTGCTACAACCTTCTTAGTCATAGCTTTATAGGAAGCGAGTTCAACCCCGTTTGTGAAGTAATCTATCGCCACCAAGATGAATTTGTGTCTGTTTGAAGCAGCGGGTTCAATTCGTCTGATGACATCCATGCCCCAGGCGTAGAAAGGCCATGGTAAACTCGTTGCATTAAGTTCATTGGGTGGTACCTATATCATATCAGCATACACCTGGCATTGGAGGCACTTCTATGCATATTTGATGCAGTCCATCTCCATAGTAATCCAAAATTACCATGCCCTAAATATCTTCTTGGCTAAAACAAACCCATTCATGTGAGGTCCGCAAGTTCTGTCGTGTATCTATTCAAGTAACCTAAATGCCTCCTTGGCATTAAAACATCGCAACAGACCCAAAACGGGAGTCGTTCTATATAGAACTTCTCCGCTCTGAAAAACATGGTTGGCCAATCTTCGAAGCGTGCACTTCTAGGTGTGTGTAGCATTTTCTGGGTACTCTTCTTTTTTCCAAATACTCCTTGATATTGTGAAACCATGGATTTACATCGAACCCTTCTTCAACATGAGCTCAATAAGCCGGCTGCTTATGGATTTCTATTTGAATGGGGTCAATATAGTTCTTGTTTGGATGTTGTATCATGGAACACAAGGCAGTCAACGCATCTGCAAACTCGTTCTGAACTCTCGGAACATGTTTGAACTCTATCTTGGTGAACCTCTTGATCAAGTCTTGTACACAGTGTAGGTATGGCAATATCTTGGAATTCTTGGCGGCCCATTCTCTAAGTACCTGATGTATTAGCAAATATGAATCTATGATTACTAGCAATTCTAGAATATTCATGTCGACAGCCAACCTGAGTGCCAAGATGCAAGCCTCGTTTTCTACCATATTATTGGTGCATAGGAATCTGAGCTTGGTGGATACCGGGTAATGTTGACCAGTTTTTGATACCAGGACAGCTCTGATGCCCACTCATTTGAATTTTGCGACTCCATCGATAAATATCCTCCAACCATCATATTCTTCAGCAATGCCTTCCCCTATAAATGACATTTCCTCGTTGGAACAATACGTCTTCAATGGTTCGTATTCTCCGTCTATGGGGTTTTCTGCCAGGTGATCGGCTAATGCTTGCCCCTTGACTTCTTTCAGAGTCACATAGATGATGTCAAACTCACTCAGTATTATTTGCCATTTCGCTAGCTTACTTGTAGGCATGGGCTTCTAAAAGATGTATTCTACCTGATCCATCCTTGATATGAGGTATGTGGTGTATGCATTGAATTAATATCTCAATTTATAGGATATCCATGTTAAGGCACAACAGATACGTTCCAACAGAGAGTATCAAGCTTCGTAAGATGTGAACTTCTTACTCAGATAGTATATTGTTTTCTCCTTCCTTCCGGTCTCGTCATGTTGGCCCGAGATGCAACTGAAGGCCCCATCCAACATAGATAGGTATAGCAGTAAAGGTCTCCCAGGATCAGGTGGGACCAACATGCGTGTCTTGGACAAATACTCCTTGATTTTATCAAAAGCCTTTCGACACTCTTTAGTCCAACTTGTCGCACCATCTTTCCTCGGCATTTTGAAGATTCTCTCACATATTATCATTGATTGTGCTATAAAGTGGATGATATAATTGAGGCGGCCCAGAATCCTCATTACTTCCTTCTTGCCCTTTGGCGGCAACAGGTCCTAAATAGTTTTGATCCTTGACAGGTCCAACTCAATGTTACGGCGACTGATGATGAAACCTAGCAATTTCACGACAGGGACAATGAAAGCACATTTTTCCAGATTCAACTTTAGATTGTACTTCTGTAGTCGGTCGAAAAACTTTCTTAGGTCTGCTATGTGATCTAAACTCCTCTTAGACTTGATGATGATGTCATCCACGTACACCTCTATTTACTTATGTATTATCTCGTGAAAAAGAATAGTCATGGCCCTCATGTAGGTTGCCCCATCGTTCTTCAAACCAAAAGGCATCATTTTGTAGCAGTATATCCCATATGGCGTGATGAAGGATATCGTTTTGGCATCGTCTTCGTCCATCCAAATCCGGTGACATCTTGTGAAGCAGACCAGAAAGGATTGGAGTTCATGCTTGGTGCAGTTATCGATCAGTATATGTATGTTGCAACGGGAAATCATCCTTAGGACTTGCTCTATTCAGATCTCGATAGTCAACGCACACCTTGACTTTCCCGTCCTTATTTGGTACCGGGACAATGTTGGCTAGCCAAGTTGGGTACTCAACCACCTGAAGGACCTTGGCTTTGATTTGCTTGATAACCTCCTCTTTTATCTTCAAACTCATATCTAGCTTGAATTTTCTGAGCTTCTGCTTTACCCGTGGATATGTAGGTTCATAGGTAGCTTGTGGGCCAGTATGTATGTGCTCAATCCCGTCATGTCGTCATAAGACCATGCAAAAATATCCTCATATTCCCTTAGAAATCTGATGTACTATTCCTTCTCTGATGGTGACAGATGAATGCTAATGTGAGTTTCTTTGACTGTTTCAGAATCCCTTAAGTTAACAGCCTTAATTTCTTCCAGATTGGACTTTGGTTTGTTCTCAAAATTCTCTACTTCTTTGACAATTTTCTTAGGTATTACATCATTTTCCCAATCTTCTGAATCTCTTTCCTCATGTTGTGTTATCTCATTACATGTCACAGTCATAGGTTCAATAGGATATGTAATAATTATGTTGAAAATGAATGTAGAAAGATAATAATATAAATAAACCAAAAGCAATGATGCATTAATTAAAACTTAAAAACATTCAAACAAGTACGACTCGATGTCTCGTGTAATTATTTCAAAACAAAAATTTGAAAATGTCTTAAATTCCAAAACAATTTTAAAAGAAATAATGCTAGTTCTGCCAAGGCTACCCAGGTGCTTGGCGAGCCCAGAATGGTACAACAGTCTAGTTCCTGAGAATAGCTCCATCTCCTATGATCTGAATGGTAAAGTCTTCCTCCTCCTCCTCTAAGAATGCACTGCAGTCCATATCTTCCTTGTCCAGATATAAATTCTTTATGCCGACAAAAACCTCATCTTCCTCGGGTCCCCAAATCATATAAGTCTGGCAGAATGTCGGGTGCAGAAGAGGTACGGGTTTTTCTAATGGATAGTAGAAGTCACACCATTGTGGTATCCAATCATTATATTCTTGCACGGTGTATTCATATCCAAGAGCAAAGGTTGTGCCATGGTATTGTGGTCGTATCGGTTCTGTAATCCCTTGAAGATTAGGACCAAGACCTTTGCCTCATTCATATCCTAACCATAGTAGCATGCTTAGTACCTTGTTGCTCCACCATCGCCCTTTATCGAGTGCGTTTGTCTGGTTAATGTTGTGGAATGTCTATCCTCCTAATTTCCTTCTATTCTCAAAAGCGGGCATAGTCTGGTTGGTGTAGATGGGGTTACCTCCATCTCCGTGGATAATCACCTTCTGATGGTTCCACTCGAACTTCACGGCCTGGTGCAGAGTAGAAGGAACTTCCCCAGCCGCGTGTATCCATGGTCATCCGAGTAACAGGTTATAGGTAGCGGATATATCCAGCACCTGGAACTCAACATCGAACCAGGTTGGGCCCAACTTCAGATCCAAGTTAATATCTCCAATAGTAGCTCTCTGATACCCATCAAATGCTTTCACGTTCATACTTCCCATTCGTATCTCATGCAGACCTATACCTAATCTTTTCAGAGTAGCCAGCGGGCATATGTTCAGACTTGAACCCCCATCAGAACCCTAGCAATGAACTTGTCTTCATATTGCAAAGTGATGTGTAGTGCTTTGTTATGACTCAATCCTTCTGGCGGCATCTCATCTTCGTGGAAAATGATTTTATGACTCTCCAGCACCTGCACCACCATGTTTTCCATCTCTCTATTAGTGATATCAGTAGGTACGTAAGCTTCACTTAACAACTTCATCAAGACATTCTTGTGTGCCTCTGAATTTTGTAACAGTGACAAGAGAGTACTCCCTCGCATGTACCTTCCTCCAAAGATCATCAGTACATGTATCCATAACAAATGCCTTTGGTGAGGTCTCTTTACTCGTTCCTCCAAGCTTTTTTGGCGTGTAAACCCTCCCAGTTCTGGTCATGCATTTTGCAGTACCCATCTCTACCATCTTGGTTTTTCCTTTTCTCCTTGCCTCCGCTACATAATCCCATGGAACAACATTAGACTTGTAGGATGGCGTTGGATATACCATTATAGTGAAAGGCATTGCTACCTCAATCTTGAATGGTGCCTTGGTCTGCACCACAATCGGCGAGAGGGTGACAGGAGAAGTTTTGGGAGTGTCTCCCTCTCGGATACGCCCAATGGAACCTTCATGGTCCTATTCTTCATCAGTTTCTATCGCATTCACTCCTTCACCCCTTTAATGAGGAAGAGGGTTATTACAGACATTCGTCACGGACTCCTTCACCTGTATAACCTATGTTTAAATTAATGTATGGATCTTATCTTTCAACATGCGGCATTCCTCGATAGTATGTCCCTTCATGCCTGAGTGGTAGGCACAAGTCTTGTTGGGGTTGACCCTCTAAGAGGGATTTTCAATACCGCTTGCAGGAATGGGAGTGACATAACCAGTGGCCTTCAGTCTCTCATATAGTTGGGCTATGGGTTCGGCAATAGGGGTGTATTGTCTAGGAGTTCTACGGTCAAAGTTTGGTCGAGGTTTTAGGTAGTTTTGACNTTTATCAAGACATTCTTGTGTGCCTCTGAATTTTGCAACAGTGACAAGATGCATATTTGGGCGGGAGCATTGTTTAGGTGATCAGCAACAGAGTACTCCCTCGCATGTACCTTCCTCCAAAGATCATCAGTACATGTATCCATAATAAATGCCTTCGGTGAGGTCTCTTTACTCGTTCCTCCAAGCTTTTTTGGCGTGTAAACCCTCCCAGTTCTGGTCATGCATTTTGCAGTACCCATCTCTACCATATTGGTTTTTCCTTTTTTCCTTGCCTCCGCTACATAATCCCATGGAACAACATTAGACTTGTAGGATGGCGTTGGATATACCATTATAGTGAAAGGCATTGCTACCTCAATCTTGAATGGTGCCTTGGTCTGCACCACAATCGGCGAGAGGGTGACAGGAGAAGTTTTGGGAGTGTCTCCCTCTCGGATACGCCCAATGGAACCTTCATGGTCCTATTCTTCATCAGTTTCTATCGCATTCACTCCTTCACCCCTTTAATGAGGAAGAGGGTTATTACAGACATTCGTCACGGACTCCTTCACCTGTATAACCTATGTTTAAATTAATGTATGGATCTTATCTTTCAACATGCGGCATTCCTCGATAGTATGTCCCTTCATGCCTGAGTGGTAGGCACAAGTCTTGTTGGGGTTGACCCTCTAAGAGGGATTTTCAATACCGCTTGCAGGAATGGGAGTGACATAACCAGTGGCCTTCAGTCTCTCATATAGTTGGGCTATGGGTTCGGCAATAGGGGTGTATTGTCTAGGAGTTCTACGGTCAAAGTTTGGTCGAGGTTTTAGGTAGTTTTGACNACATGAGACGTTTCGGGAGTGTCTCCCTCTCTGATACGCCCAATGGAACCTTCATGGTCCTATTCTTCATCAGTTTCTATCGCATTCAGTCCTTCACCCCTTTAATGAGGAAGAGGGTTATTACAGACATTCGTCACGGACTCCTTCACCTGTATAACCTATGTTTAAATTAGTGTATGGATCTTATCTTTCAACATGCGGCATTCCTCGATAGTATGTCCCTTCATGCCTGAGTGGTAGGCACAAGTCTTGTTGGGGTTGACCCTCTAAGAGGGATTTTCAATAGCTCCTGCAGGAATGGGAGTGACATAACCAGTGGCCTTCAGTCTCTCATATAGTTGGGCTATGGGTTCGGCAATACGGGTGTATTGTCTAGGAGTTCAACGGTCAAAGTTTGGTCGAGGTTTTGGGTAGTTTTGATAGGGCGGGAGGAGATGAATCGTAATATGCAGGCTGGGCATTATAGGTATGATAGGTGGTGGAGGGGTAATAGTATTTTTGAGGTGAGGGTTGATATGTTGGTGGGGGTGTTTGATACGTAAGGGGAAATTTAGGTCCTTGGGCTACCATCACAGCACCTACTTCTTTATTATTTGAAATGCCTCCGGACTTTAAGGCTTTATTGGTGGCTTGAGGTGCCTCAAAATTAGTCACCATACCGCTCTTGATTCCTGCTTCTATTCTTTCTCCCAGGTTGATAATGTCGGAGAACTTGTGGTTCTCTATAACCATCAATCTTTCATAGTATTATGGATCCTGAGATCTAACAAAGAATTTGTTAATTTGTTCCTCTTCCAGTGGTAGCCTCACCTTGGGGGCCTCTGACCTCCAGCGAGTAGCATACTTACGGAAGGTTTTTATTGACTTCTTCTTTAGGTTCTGGATATAGAAAATGTATGGCGCATTTTCAGTATTGAACCTGAATCTATTCGTGAAGTCAGATGCCATACTTACCCAGTTCTCCCACTTCTTTGTATTCTGACTAATGTACCAGGATAATGCATCCCCGGTGAGACTTCGCATGAATTGCTTCATGCAGATTTGCTCATTCTTTCTGACTTCTACAAGATTATCGCAGTAGTTCCTTAAATGCAGCTTAGGATCACCGGCGCCATTGAACATCTCAAACTTAGAAAGTCTGTAATAGGTCTTCATAATTCAAACCTTCAACACCCTTTCCACCTTCAACACTCTGGCCTCTTCTTGTCAACTTCTTTAACTCTTCAACCATATTCTAGATAAGGGGGTCCTTCTCGGTTGGCTCTGGTATATATTATGTTTTATGTGTGGTGTGTGTTAGGTTATCCACATATATAGTGTTGCCTTGGTGTATTCCTGGAACTTGAGTATATGGGTGATCATTAATTGAGGTCTAAGGTGGATCAAGGGTAGGTTATGGCACGTTTTGAGGGGTATGATAGGTAGTTGTTTGCGGATACTGGGTCGTGTGATGGTGGTGTTCTTGACGGGTTTGTAATGGTGGAGTATTAAGGTCTTGATAGGGTTCGGGGTTGTGATATTGATGCATTGCAAGAGTAGTTTATGGAGCTATGGGTGGTAGATTTTGGGTTTGTGTTTTTTGAGGTAGTGTTTAATTCTGGGTGGCGTTGTTCTGGTGGTTGATGTCGAGGACATTCAGAGTAAGGGAGAGGTTTGTGAGGTTTCGGACCTACTCAAACTCTAGCTCCATGATATTCTGCTCCAACCGCAGAACCAAATCATTTTTTCCTGGCTCACTTCTTCCATTTGAAGCTACTATGGTAGCATTATCTTTTCGAATACCACTCAAATCGTCCATCTTGACTTTGCCTTTGCTTTTGGTTTTGGGGTCGCTAGGTGGAGGAGAGGGTGGAGGACCTCTGGATCTTGTGTGGTATGTTAATAATGCTAGAATGCACGAACCAACCTTTGGGAATGGGAATAATCAAATAAATAAAAACAACAGGTAACCAAGTCAGTAAGATAAAATGAAAGAGTGTTTGCAATATTTAAGCAGGTGACACATAAGGTCATGCAATAATTTGCTTCCTAATTTAGGGACTTCATTAAGCCCGAGGTAGGCCTAAGTGACACATATACTTAGAGAAAATTTATACCAACGTTGCCTCATTCCACTAATGTGCAAATAAATCAAATCGATCGTTACTAAATCAAAATAATGATACGAAGTCACTAATGGCATGAAGCCTTATTACATCAAAATCTAACAAAATCTAACTAGAAAGCAATAAAGAACATTGTCTCCTAATCTATTTGGCCCCAGAAGGACCTTCTCCATGCTTTGCTCTTTTAACTCCATCAATGACACTTCCCAGGTAACGCATGTCGAGCAGCAAGTAAGTCATCGCCAGCTTTCCTCCTTCATCATAGCCCATACCTTGACAATCCCAAAGCCTCTTTCTCGTATTCCCCTCCAACTCTATCAACCTTTGCTCTAGGTTCTCCAACCTCTCTTTCGACTTGTTCGCAATCTCCTTTCATTCTTTGGTCGCCTCCATATCCGCCTTATGTTGTTCTAGATGCTTGGCTTCAGATTTGAACACTTTTTTACGTAGCCTCTTTTTTTTACCTGTGCCTCAGCCACCTCATCCATGATTTTGTCTTTCGGATTGACCCCCAGTTTGACATCCCTGGTTATGTCATCCTCCAACCATAAGAGGTAGTAATAAATATGATCGGCGTGGTACCTATCTAGTTCAATAGTCTCCCTATCTACAATGATCGTTTGGTTCCACATGTCCTGGGCATCAAATTTAAATGGAATAATATATCCTTTGAAGTCTGCTTTATATTGAACCATATTGGAAACTCGAGGTATGACCTTCTTCTTTCTAGCTTTCCTCACTACCCTTCTAGGAGCGTAAAGGTAAATGCCTCGTAACCCAATGAATACAAAATGAGTGGTCCCTTTAGATATGATGATTAATTCTCTACTAGGAAACCACTCAAACACTCAATGCACTTGTTCGTCTATCAAATTACTAAAGAAACCTATCCAACCTTAAGCATTCCCAGGCTTCGCAAACCTATATGGAGCAAATGTCATCTTTTTTAGATGATGACTGGCGATGTAGTCATTCAGAGGTCTACGCAAGAGCTCTTGCGGTAATCTCCCCTTCAAAAATGTTGTAGCAGCCAGACATGTAGTAGAAGATTGCAGCCCTCGAAATGTCCAAAACTATGTTTGCACCTATCCAAGGCTCGGGACATCTCAGCTAATATTTTAGGGATGATGGTGTATTTCTGCCCCTCGATACCTTCCATCATGGTCCTGGCGACCATAGCCAAGCGAGTGTGAATTTTTCCTCCTTGCATTGGAAAAATCAGCAAATCTAAGAAGCAGACTAAGAAGACTTAAACTCGATGGTGGACCCATCCCAAAAGGGTAATAGCTAATTGCGCGTGATGAAAGCGGTATGACTTGTTGTGACCATAATGCTCATAGAGAAACTAAAAAAGAGATGTAGGATTTCTTCAAGAAACTTAACTCCTCATTCTTCTTGAACCCTAGCATTTTCAAACAAATCGCATAGAGTGCGATTTTCTGATACCAATAGACCCGGACTATCCCATGGCAATTTCGCAAAACCCTTATCTCTTCTAGAAGAGGAGTCATTTCTATATTGTCAAATCAGAAGACATCTTTCTTTTAATCCCAGAACATGGTGACTGCCTCAATTAATTCTTTGTTCGATCGAATGTTCAGCAAAGATGGCAAGTTACCCAATACCCTTCTCACGTGGTTTCTATCACATGGTACAATGTCATTCCACCAATCAATTAGCAGAGGTGGGATATTCTAGACCATGCCAAACCTGGGAATTTTGTGCTTTATGTTCTGCAAACAAATAAAGGTTAGTCCTTTACCCCTCCAAATTCGACTATTTACGCAATAACGGTCAATATATTGGCATGTTTTCTCCAAGTAATGCACATAACATGATTGTGTCCTTTGGAATTGTGGAAATCCCCTTGGACTTTGGACAAGGTTTATCTAAGCGGATTAACATGTCAATGACGTTTCAATCCATACTAGGTTTAACATGATGCATGTGCATTTCGAATCAGAGTGGGGTTTCAAGAAGTGTCTAGACTGATACTCTCAAGTGGACGACTTGAGAGGGAAAGGCATGGGATCGTCGACTGCACCGTTTATTGACTAGTCTACTGCTAATAAGCCTTTATGGTTTAAAAAGTTGCTTTAAGTAAATCGCAAATACTCATCAAGTGTCGCTATGTTGATAATAGGCACTAGTGGAGTATGATGATGAAAGCATGCTTTATGCAATAATTAATAACATGTTGCTAGGTATTTTACATGATGAAAGCACATAAGAATAGTAAATAATGCGATAAAGATAAACAAAAGAAAGAAGGAAAAAATAAAAGACAAAGGAGAGAAGTTAGCATAGTTACGAAAATGTTTGAGAATGCAATTAAATGAAGAAAATAGGGGAGATAAGGACGAAAGATATACGATATAGTAATTTTAAGAAATTAAGGGAAATAGGGAGGGGAAGTACATGAAAGAAGTCAAATAATCCAACAATCCACACAAGTGAAAATTTTATTATGGTAAGAGCCTAAGTATGTCCCCGGCGGAGTCGTCATGATGTCGCGCCCCGTTTTCTCACGAAAGCGGGTTTTGATGTGTGACAACTCTTTTAAATAGGTACTAAAAAGAGAAGAGTCGACACCTAACAAATTTAAGGTGCGTTAGAGCACCTATTTGCAAATAACTATGTTTTAACTACTTTGTGTTACCAAAGATCGGGTAAGGGCTCAAATTACCTCGAAGAGAAGGTGTTAGGCACTCTCCAAGGTCCACAACTGCGGGTCCAGACTGAATTTTGCACTGTGTGAGATTATTGAATTAAAATTATCCTATGTGATCATATAAGTTAAAGTAATATAGGGAGTCTAGTTTACAATACAAGCAAATTGCACATAAGAAAAGAATACAGATTATTATTAATAAACAGGGGGTCCTAAGTTTTTAGCCTAAAGGATCACCCCGTGCAACATAAATAATATTTCGTAACTCCCTTAAAGGTAAGGGTTGCTCATATTGTTCAGCGGGCACAGACTATCATCTCCTGCTACCCAACTACTATCTTAAAGTTGTTTACCTAAAGCGTTCTAGTTCAATTCTAAATCGCGTCCTATGTATGCTTTACCCGTCCCATACCTATGGTCTAGGAGGCTTTGGACCTACTACTTTGGTAGTTCTAGACTTCACTTAGGATGCTCAAAAAATAAAAACTAGGCGCACAATTAAAACAATTAGGACTGCACATAGTTAACAATTAAAGGCTCAAATTGACCTCCACACATCGGCACAGATGCACGCAAAGAGTCATGAGCTTATGCTAACGTCATTACAGATTATGAAGTGAATGACTATAGGTAGGCATATATGAAATTGGAGCACTATTGAATGGCGCAAGACTTATAGGCATGATTTCTATGTGGTTTATTGATTCAATAGTTAACATAAGATCCTACAAACTCTTGATTTTAACAGATGGCTCGTTATAGCCCTATAGGCATGATCTCTAGGTGACTTATGACTGGCATGTTGGGTCATTGAAAGTGCATAATTATTCGTCTTGGAGCCAATAGATATGATTTCTAAATGAACAGTGAAACCCTATAGGCATTATATCTAGACAGTAATATCCAGGTAGCAAAGTAATTAGGAATGGACACTTGTTTCACTTTATTCCTATATGCATATTATCTAGGCAACAATATGATGAGCATAACAGTAGCAACAATCTTAATTAAATACATTGAAGTCCTATAGACATGGTTTCTAGATGAACGGATTTGGGCAATGAAGCTGTTTTAAATGCAAGTTTGTTTCATTAGTCCTATATCCAGGCTTTCTAGGTGACCCACATAATTGCAAGAGGTATCAATGTAAATAGTTCTTGATTACTCAAACGATATCCTATAGGCATGTTGTCTAACAACGCGTAGAAATAGAGCATGTTAAGCAAGTAGCGAATGAAGCATTTAGATCCTATAGGCATGTTTTCTACCCTTTCATACGAGAATTAAAGTATCACATCCCCCCACTTTCACTAATTCCCCATTATTTGTCATTACATATTATTACAGGCCCGATTAGAATAATATAAACTCAAATAAATGACTTTAGGCCCAGCTAGGACAACTATATGCCCTACATAGATACAAATTAAATCAAGGATTATTCTGGACTTTCTACCAAACTTGGGGCCTCATGTGTATGAACAGGCCCATACCCCGGATTGCTATAGATATGCCTTAACTCTCAGCAACAAACTAGCCTGACAATAAGGCAAAAACCAATGCCTTGCTTACCCGTCTAAAAGAGAAACAGATGCTTTCCAGACCAAAGGAACACAAGCAGGGTTACACAAATTCTCAGTAGGCATAGCATACACAGGATAAATACAAATTATATTCTCCAGAAAACATGTTAAGAGATACCAAGCCAAAGTTAAGCAAACTTTCCATGTAAGCATGGTTCAGAATTAATCTAAAGGAGACTTTAGACTTAAGAGTCTTAACAAGGAAATTTAGGAACACAAGTAAAGAGCAGTTATACCGAAAAGCCTTAAACATGAGAGCCTAAGTAATCACTTAGTTTGAACATGAGAAACTTAACATATTGAGTGTCAGACAGATATCAGTCATAACACAAAGGTTCAAAGTCTTAGAGAAAGTACAAGAACTCATGGTAGGTGAAACATATTAACTTCAGAGTAACATGTCAAACAAGCATCAGGACTTATCTAGTTTACCATATAGGAAGAATAGGCTAGATATATTCATCCCAGCAGTTTTAAGCAACCAGTGAGCACATAATGATAACATAACATTAGAGTTTACAAACAGTAGAGAGACCTAATTGGGGTAGTATTGGCATGTAGATTCCTCATGAATTGACTCTAAGAAAGTAGCATACTGTACATGAAGGACTCAACACGAAGTAACTCATTTGAACAAATTTTGGGCATGAATTAGTTTCTCACAAGAATCTAAGGCATGGGCTCATAACAAGCAACGGATATAAGTACTCAGCTATACATAAACATAATGGTCATAGATCATTCAGGTTGAACACATATAATAGTCATGCATTAGAGTTTAGCAATGGCAAGGGAGCATTTTTGGCTAAACATCTAGATAGTATTGTCACATGTGATGGTCAAGGGTCAATTTGCAGAAAAATAGCTGATTATGCATAAAGAAATTCAGCAGGAAGAGACTCATCAAAGAAATTCTGAGCAGGAACATATTTCATAAGGGGTTTCAGTACAAAAAGTTCAAGGTAAGGGATGGGAAAGGATACAATATTAGACGGCCGATATAGGAATTCAAGCATAGATAAACATGACAGTCTCAAACAAGCATACCAACTTGAAATCTTCCAAATTGACTACACTAAATAAACATATGTAAACTTATACAAGTATTGATGATGGATTGTAGAAGAAATTCAAAGAAAGGTCGACAAAGTGTCATATTGGTTTAGAAGAGTTCACATAACACAGATGTTCAGAAGCATGAACACTAACAGGGGAGAAACATAATTGCGACGGTCTTAACACTTACCTGTTTGCAGATTTAACAAGCAAATAAAGGAGAAAACCAAGTGCCAGCAACAACTCTAGTATCAGTAGCAAAGAGCGATAGCAACAAGACCCAAACTCCTAGTGCGTCAAAGTTCATAGAAGCTTCAAACGAGCCCCGAGCAATGCTCGCACTAGGAATGTCAATAGAGCAAATTCCGGCGGCCTTGGTTTTCAGTCGGTCATAATCAAGAGTTTTAGAATAGTATAGAATGAGTGAGAGTGAGAGAATAATAGTAGTTAGGTCTGTTTAGGGGGAGGGGTTTATATAGTGAAAGATTAGGACGAACAAACATGGAAAATAATCAAATAAACATAAATAAGGAAGGAAAAAAGCACATGAAATTAGTAACAGATCGGGTAAAAGAGATGAAAGAAATTTCAAACCCTAGTTGGGTCCAACTGTCACGACCCGAAATTCCTACCGTCGGGACCATGATGGCGCCTAACATTTCACTTGCTAGGAAAGCCAACGTTAGAAAATCATTAAACCAAATCATTATTTTCATTCAATAAATAAAACAACTTAGCTAAGATAAAATATAATAAGTGCAGAATAATATAAAACATTATTAATTACTACCACCCGGATCTGGAGTCACAATTCACGAGCATTTTAGAATTTACTACAAGTAATAGTCTAAAAGAAATACAACTGTCTGAATGAAATAAATAGTAAACCAGGAGGATACACTGGGACTTCAAGGTCTGTGAATGCCGACAGATCTACCTTGAGTCTCCGGATAGAGGGTCCAACAGCTAAAATCTCGATCAACCCAAGCCGGTACCGGGCTGCGGAACAAAAATACGAACCCGGTACTAACAATGCAAAACATCAATCAATTCTTAAAAATAAATAATTTTCCAACTTTTACTTTTTATCAAAAATTCATAACTTAACCTAGGGACCTCCGAAAACAATTCTGAGCATACGCCCAGGTCCCATAATTCGATACGGATCTAACAGGACCGTCAGAACATGTATCTGGGCCCGTTTACCCAAACTATTGACCGAAGTCAACAAACATTAACTTTTAAGGCAAAAATTCTTGTTTTCATCAGTTTTCAATATAAAAGCTTTCCAAAAACATGCCTGTACTGTGCACGCAAATTGAGGAGGGTAAAAATGATTTTTAAAGCTTAAGAACGTAGAATCGAGTTCTAAAACATAAGATGACCTTTTGGGTCATCACATTCTCCACCTTTAAAACAACCGTTCGTGCTCGAACGGACATAGAAAATTACCTGGGTTGGTGAAAAGGTGGGGATATCTACTCCGCGTATCGGACTCGGACTCCCAAGTGGCTGCCTCAATAGGTTGACCTCTTCACTGCACTTGAACTGAAGGGTAACTCTTTGATCTCAGCTGGCAAACTTGACGGGGTAGAATAGCCACCGGGTCCTCATCATAAGTCAAATCCTTGTCCAACTGGACAGAGCTTAAATCTAACACATAGGACGGATCATCATGATACTTTCGAAGCATGGACACATGGAATACCGGATGAAAAACTGCTAAATTAGGTGGCAACGCAAGCCTGTAAGCCACTTCTTCTACCCTCTCTAGAATCTCAAAAGGTTTGATATACCTAGGGCTCAACTTGCATTTCTTTCTGAACCTCATTACACCCTTCATGGGTGATACCCGAAGTAACACTCTCCCTCCGACCATGAATACAACATCACGAACTCTGCGATCAGCATAACTTTTCTGCCTAGACTGAGCTGTGTGAAGTCGATCCTGAATAATCTTGACCTTATCTAAGGCATCCTATACTAAGTCTATGCCTAAATATCGAGCCTCCCCCAGCTCGAACCACCCAACTAGCGACCGGCATTGCCTGCCATATAGTGCCTCAAAGGGAGCCATCTGAATGCTCGACTGGTAGCTGTTGTTATAGGAGAACTCTGCAAGGGGCAAGAACTGATCCCACAATCCTCCGAAGTCTATAACATATGCGCGGAGCATATCTTTCAAGATCTGAATAGGGCTTTCAGACTTCCCATCCGTCTAAGAATGAAACGATGTGCTCAACTCAACTCGCGTTCCCAACTCACATTGTACTGACTGCCAGAAATGCGAGGTAAACTGCGTACCTCGATCAAAAATGATAGACACGGGCACACCGTGAAGACGGACGATCTCACGAATGTAAATCTATGCCAACCGCTCTGAAGAATAGGTAACTACCACAGGAATGAAGTGTGTTGATTTTGTCAGCCTGTCCACAATAATCCAAACTGCATCGAACTTCGTCTGAGTCCATCGGAGTCCAACAACAAAATCCATAGTGATAAGCTCCCACTTCCACTCAGGTGTTACACCTTATATTTTCGTACGTAAAAATGCGTCGTAAGCAAACTAATGTAGGACCAAAAATGAGATAATATTTAAAAGTATATAATGTAAGTTAATCATGTTACCTCTGAGGTTACAAATATTGAAGATCATGAACAACAAGTACAAAGAGGGTTGGACAGTTCAGAAGCTAAAGCAATTGAAGAAAACAATGTTTCGTCGAAAGTCGACAAGTTGGGAATGTTATAACATNTGTATCTTTGGGGTGAGACTAGGGTACTTAACATGATAAGGAGATTATGTTATGTTTTATATTAGTCATATGACATCCGTGTGTTATGTTTTGATGTCAAGCGAGTTGTGGAACAAAAGTCGATGAAAGTCATCACAAGTTACATTCATAAGTTTTACTGAAACTTTGGGTCAACTGTAACTGCAATGTTCTCCCAATATACTTAGAGTTATGGGGTGTTCCAACCATGAAATTACATATCTATGAGTCTATTTTCCAACGCATTAAACCGTCTGTGAATACGACATCGGAGTAGAGAGACATGGGCATGTTTGAGATACTGCGCAAGCTGCTAGGTGACAAGTAGGTGTGTCACCTACTTGCTTAAATGAAAGCCCAAAAATGGGCCATTTCGGGTCGTCCAAAGAGGCCTTTTAAAGGCCTATTTTATTCATATATTAGCCTTAAAATAGAGCATAATAATCAGACATAATCTCTGTAAAAATAATCCTCCCAAAAATTTCCCACAAACCCTAATTGATTTTCTCTCCCTTTCAAATTCTAATTAGAGGTAAAACCTAGAGT
>AWOL01S0066652.1:0-19880 GCA_000715115.1 Nicotiana otophora
ATTAAGAGTGATTCTGCTATGTTCTCAATCATGATTTCTATAATTTTCTGGGTCCAATAATCACACTCCTGATTTACTTCGTTGATGTAACTCTTTAGTTTCCTCTTCCTTCTGATCGGCCTTTATGTAGGCTTAAGCTATCTTNTGGCTCCTGGTATTAGTTATTACTTTAGCCTTTCATGGGCATTATGGAATATCCATGATACAATCTTCTACCGATTCAATCCTTTGTCTATGACCTGGACTCAATTCTTTCTTTTAACTTATACCGGAGTCTTCTACGGCTGTATGATTGTCAACATATATGCTGCATGGATAATATTCTGAAATCTTAAGTGCGTTCATAACGTAACTAACTTTGGATCATTGATCGAATAATTCCTTTCATTCCCTCTCAACTTTTTTCCCCCTTGTTGCATGCATACTTAGCTTATCTTAGTTCCCACGCATGCTACAATTTTCGTACAACTCATATGATCTCGAATATTACTTTTTGTTTCATTTCCCGCTCATTAGCTACGGTAGGTGCCACTTTCTTATGGAGTGCATATAATGTTGTAGTGAAACTGTTTTACATGACCATTTCTTCTTCAAGTTACTATGTTTAGGTTGAAGCCATCTTCCTTATTTTCTCAACTAGTCATTCATTGTAGTACTTAGGGAGGACCCTCTGACTCTCGTAAAGTTGTGAGCTTATTACATTGTATACTCGATGGAAATTTTGATGTCCTTCCTTGCCTATAATTATCTGTAGTTACTTACCTCCACGCCCTTGTGCTTGTAGGGTTGCTTCTGAACTGATATTTTGACTGTCTTCCCAGTGGGACTCCCTTTTATTTCCGTAACACTCATACGGTATCTTTACTATCCGAACTCCTATCTGAATATTTCTCAAAGATCACAATGTCATATCTGCGAGACCGAATTCCCTATGTTGGGGTTCAGTACGTTTATCTTGCACGATCTGCTGATTTGTCCGATCCTCTTGTCTAGCCATAACTAGGCTCTTCCTGAATCAACTACTAATTACTGCGTAAGCTTTCTTGGGTTATTTCCTTTGTCTTAACTTACGTCTCGCACTGACTCCTTATTTATCAATAACATCTCGAGTAGAAACCCTTACTTCCTCTCCTTGACGTCGTGCTTGCATAATGTTCTCGAGTCATAGCATATCTGTAGGATTTGGGTAAGTGCAAGCTCATTCCTTTTTCATTTTTATCGCATTCTTGCTTTACCATTCAATAATTACTAGAACCACTTAATTCTGACTTAATGCCACATCACTCCATATTCCCCCCTTTAGAGGAGTACTAAGGTTTAGTGCTACGACGATCTACCTATAGATGTTTTACCTCTTTATCTTTGGCGTCTTTTCACATCATCGATGACCCTTACTCGCCTTGCGGTAATCCTTCTGTACCAAGGATAACAAAATTCCTTACTCACAAGGGTGACACTTCGTGTAACTGGCACACATAGTCCCTTAAGCTTAACTTTACTCACATTGCTTGCTTTACGGAAGCGTCTTCCTGAATGACCTTTAAAGGTTATTCTTCTGTCATCCATTCTATTATCACTGGAACGCAATCTGAAATTCTCATGATACCTTATTCATGTTTAGTTTACCTTGTTCACCAGCCCATACTGATTTGTATTACTCTGGGGTCTAACCTTTCCTTCTGGTAAACACGTTAGAGTCACAAACTTATTTCTCGAAATGAGGATATGACTTTATGGCCTATACTCTTTTGTTGTTTCAAGGCCTGTCACCTCTCGTCTTTTCCTTTCCTTGACTATAGACTCTGTAATACTATCATTTTTGTTTGATCTACCATTGTCATCCATGTATCACATCTTACTCAAAATGCTTCATTAACTCTCTGATTATTTTTCTGCTAACATTTCTGTCTATCACTTTATTCTGAAAACTTCAACAAGACATTCTTTTGCTTTTAGCTCCACTTGCTCCATCCACTGGCTCTTCGAGTTGCCTAAAATTCTCTCTCTACTAGGGACGGGAGTCACACTAAGATAATATTTATCCCTTCCAGGCTTCCAGTGCCTATCTTTGTAGTACTCATATCTAGTTGTACTATTTTAGAGTGCACCATCTGGGCATCTCACAAGGAGATCTATTAGCACATTTGAAATATCCTTTGAAAATGTCAACTAACGCAAACAACCCATCCACTATTTTGGGTTACTCTAATCCCGTCCTTCTCTTAAACCATATCTGTTAGCTTCCATAGGGCATATCTGAGATGGGTGTGGCCGATTGTACATACATCTGTTATTGTTAAAGATAACTCAAAATGCTTATATCTCTCTTCCTGAATTGTAGATAATGATCATCTTCACTAACTGGGTACCTCGTACCCTTTTTCACCTTGCTTCTTTTACTTATTGAAACTTGTACCTTCTAATTCTCTTATTCCTTTTTACTATACGAGTGGATAAATATTCTTGCCTTAGGGATCCTTATCAAGAAGCTTACACATCTTAGTACACCCATGATCTGCTGAATACCTCACATTTACTCAGCATAAGCATGATGCAAAATCGAGTTCCTCTGATTCAACTCTTCCACATCCACATGTAATCTCTTACCAATTGTCTTTCTGGATGTAGGTATCGTTGTATTACGAATAAAATAGAGTTTAAGAGTTTGAATTATTATAACCGAGCTCTACCACACGATCTAGAGTAAGAAGAAAGAGTGACAGTCCTAATTGCCCTGTAGCCTCCTGCTTATATGTGTGGTACACAACACACCTATAAACAAGACTCTACTAGACACAACTTGTAGACTCCCTAGGACAGAACTGCTTTGATACCACTTTTGTCACGACCCAAACTGATGGGCCATGACGGGCACTCGATACCTTACTCAACCGAGTACCAACATAACGTATCTTTTCATATCATGCTATCATAGGTAAATGAGACGGAAAGGCTGCCGTGGGATAACTAGAATAAAACATGTAATACCAACTTATACATAAGACATACGGGCCTATAAGACCAAAATGATCACTCGTACACTGAACATAGGCCAATAAGGCCATACAATCATTTACGTACATGACATATGTCTACAAGCCTCTAAGAGTAGATAAATACCATAAAGGTCGGGACAGGTCCCTGCTATACTAAATAATACACGTCCAAATCATACTGACCAAATAAGCAACTCCGGAGCAAATGAAGCGCACCAACATCTTCCACTGAGCTGATAGCCTACTTAGAGGACTCTCGACCTATCTATCGGGACCTACGGGCATGAAACGCAGCATCCCCGGGAAAAAGGGACGTCAATACAAATAATGTACCGAGTATGTAAGGAATGAAAATCAGTAAATAATAGACATGAGAGAAACATGGAGTAAAAGACTCGACATGTAAGTCTGAATAGCTCTGTGAATCATTTCATATTTATAAGGTTATGCATATGCGTATAAATGTCATACCATGCACAGGTATATGGGTACATAACATCATCAAGCCTCTGAGGGCATCCCACCATATCATCTCGGCCATTAAGGGCAAATAATCATTGTTTTCCAGCTGATCAGGTGGTGGTACGTATATAACGCCGTAACCTTTCCTATATCCCATATATATATATATATATATATATATATATATATAACGCCATCTGGTTATGGGTCAGTGTGCATGTATAAATGAATGAAATGCATAAGAAGTACGTTAATAAGATTTTTCAGAACATCATAAGACCATTATACCTTTGATTAATGTCATGAAGTAAACTTTATCAACTTACGTATTTTCTGAGACCCATGAACAGATGATAGAACAATAGGACACATGGGGAATCAAGAACATAGGCATCTCTATTATTTCTATGAATAGAGTCATTTATGAAAGTTGTGCATTTGATCGTTTCATTTGTATCGTTTGGATCATGCCAAAAGGAAAGAAGGATAGCCTTAACATACCTGATCCAATTCTCTTGATAATCCCTCTAACACACGTCAATTGCGACAACATGTAACGGCGGATCGAAGTCGGGGGAAATCCATATGATATTCTTGAGAAAAATTGTACCGTACTCCCTTAGAATCGCAAAATCCTGTTGCTATTATGCTAAGAAGTCTCGTACGAATTCTTGTTGAAGTAACTCACGTTACTATCATATATGTTCTTGGATACAATTTTCTTGCAGAAGATCGTTACTTGGAGATGGAATGTAAGCATCTCTATTTTGTGTATTAAAGAAGCCCTTTTGTATTAGTGGGTGTGGGCCCCACTAATTTGATGACTTAGCCACTTAGTCTTCTAAATGTGCCATGTTGCTCTATGATTCAAGAGTCATATTTTTGGCTTTCATTGGCTGCCACGTAATGTTTCCACCCAACTTATCCAATTACATTGTTAATCTCTCAAAAATCTATAGTTAACCAATTATCCACATAATTAAGAATTATCTCAAATTACTTAAAATACTACTCACTTTTAACACACTTTATACATTTTACTATCATGGTCATGTGGTACCTTGTATGGCACTAATCCATAAATACAGGGTATTATAGCTTGGACCGTATTTTATCTCCAAATGACAACCTTCAACGAAACTCATTTTCTTTGATTCACTTACCCTCTCACCTTCGCGAATTTACTTATCACTTGTTTGAAATAACATAATACTTATAACCTCAAAATAATCTCATTCCCGAGCTTACGTCGATTAACTTACGACGAAACTTTTACGTACAAAAATGCGGGATGTAACAGACATAGCATAGTCAAAATCACCAACAATAATACATCCCAAAACAAGTAGTATAGAGTCATAAGCTATACTGCGAGTAACTAGGGATATCAATTACATCACTATTCAGAATAAAAGTAAACAGTAGTAAAGTAAAGCTCCAGAAGGTGACTTCGAGGCCTGCGAGCATAGTGTGAGGTATACCCTGAAGTCTCCGCGGCAGGTCACAAATAGCTATCAAGACTAACCTGGATCTGTATAAAAATATATAAAAGTGTAGTATGAGTACACTACATCGGTACCAGTATGTATCAAGACTAATCTCGGTAGAGTAGGTTCAAGTCAAGACACTCACTAATAAAGAAACTCGTGCAAAATATCGATATAAAGCTAGCAACGAAAAGGAATGTAAATAAATGGCACAAAAAAAAATCATGTGATAAAATAACCAAATTATCAAAGCACAGATAAAATACAAGTGAAAGCAATTAAGAAAAAAACATGGGAGTTCAAATTAACAGTCGTTCCGATATAGGATTTACAGCAAGAGTCACCCCTAGGTATCACACCTCATAATCACGAATCACGAGTCCCAAATCATGAATCATATACACATGGTACCTCGTGCCCACATTATCAATCACAACCGCACGAACAACTCACGTGTTGCATGGATAATTCACGTGCCAATATCACAATCCACTCGGCGTGGTCACATGCTCAATATCATAATTCGCCCGGTGTAATCACAGGCTCAATATCCCAAACCGCCTGGCGTGATCACGAGCTACCAGTCCAACCATCTCACAGAGAAAGCAGATATATAAGAATACATGTACATGATAACATCGAGTTTCATATTCCTGGACTGGTGTAAATGACATGTTATGGTGTATGCATGTGCGAGTGTACTATCACAGCTCAAATCAACAAGTAATACTAGAGACACCGATTATCACATTGGAAACAACACAACAAATCAGGTAATATGCATGACACACACAAGGAAGTCACACTACCACACGAATCTCATAAATAATATGCCCCCAGGCCATCACATATCATCCCTAACATAGCCTCCTTGTCTCGTCGCGTGTGCGACAATAAAGTAAATGTCTGCATTGTATCGCCACACGTACATAAATAATTATCCCACCTTGTCTCTCCATATGCGCAAAACCAATACATATATATATCGCCCACCTTGTCTTGCCGTATGTGAAATATCAATAATAATAATAGCACGGCAGAACCTCGTGTAAACACCCCGATAATGCTCTTAACAAGTTCATATTTTCCAAAATCATAACAACACAATATAACAACTCGCACCACACGTGCCCATATGCCACAACATAGCTAAGACAACAATACCAATCTCACAACACTGCATAGCCCATGGCTCAACAATAATGTATACAAGAGTCTCCACAACTACACAATAAAACGGAAGAATAAACTCTACAATGAAAAATAATTCATGTAATAACAACTTCAATTAAAGGCATAATAAAAGCATACAATGAAAGATATAACATATAATAATAACTTTAATTAAATTCATAAAGATAAACTCAACAATGAAAAATATAACGGTAATAACAACTTCAATTACATGCATAAGAGTAACTTAAGAGTTTAAACCGGTCCATTTCTCCATAAAATCCTGTGTACACACTCGTCACCTCATGTACACGTCGTCCACATGGTTTAAATAGTGCAACTAAACCAAATCCTACGGGGTAGTTCCCCCACACAAAGTTAGGCAAGATACTTACCTCAAAAGCACTCAATCAATACTCTAAAAATGCTTTTCCTCTAAAGTTTACCTCCGCTTTGCTCAAATCTAACCAAAATCGACTTAATAACATCAAATAATGCAACAGAAACCAATTTCAATAAATAAGGTTAAGATCTTTACACAATTCTGCAAAAGTCAACCCAGGGCCTGTCCGGTCAAAATTCTAGTCAAAGGGCAGATCTTGACTACCCATAGCCCCACGAGTCTAAATATGTATTTGGTTTTAAAATTTGAGGCCAACTCGACTCTCAAATCCCAAATTTTATTTTTCAAAATATAGACAAAATTTCCCAAATTCTTTCTTCAAATCTCACGATTTAGATGTTAAATCCCATAAATAATCATGTAATATAATTGAAATTGGATCAAAATCACTTACCCAATAGTTTTATGTGAAAATCCTTCCTTAAAATCGCCTCCTACCGAGTCTAGGGGTTCTAAAATATGATAAATGAAGCTAAATCCCATAATTTCACCTTTTTGTTCAGCTATAGAAGTCGCAAATGCGACCCAGGGTTCGCAAATGCAAACTCTCGCAAATGCAGAATTGCCATCGCGAATGCAGCATCTGATGCACCTAGGAAAAGTCGCAAATGCGGCCCTTACTTTGTAATTTGCGAAGTTAGGCCCTTCGCAAAAGTGATCATGAGATCGCAAAAGCGACCATGAGATCGAAAATGCGATCAACCCAGGTTCCTCAATCGCAAAAGCGATAACCAATTCGCAAATGCGAACACGATAGCCCCTAGTGCACCTCACAAATGCAATCCCCACCTCGCAAATGCGAACAGTGTCTCGCATTTGCGAGAACTGCAACATCTGCCCAACTCCAACAACTATGAACATGGCCAAGACAATCCGAAACGCGTCCGGAACTCACCCGAGCCCTCGAGGCTCCACATCGAATATCCACACAAGTCTAAGAACATTATACGAACTCATGCGCACGATCAAATCACCCAAATAACACCCAGAACCTTGAATAGGACATCAAAACACATGAAATCACACTGAAGCTCAAGAATTTCTAGAAACACAAACACACTAGAGTGTACACACTACGCTTTTGCATATGGTTTTGTGCAGATCCAGGTGCATCCTATCATCCTCGATATTAGAGTGTTGTGATGCTGCTTGGAGACTTCAAGGTATACATGCCCGCGTCCGTAGGCCTCGAAATCCCCTTCTACCCCGCCTTTTCCTAGTTTCTTTATGTTTTGATAGAGAGTGATGTTTAGGATAATTACTATATTGTATCTAGAGCTTGTGACTTATATCTACTGGGTTTTGGGAGATGTATATCCTTTGAGTTGCAGTTTTTACTTTATACAGTTGTTGATGTTTTGAGCTTTTAGATTACTATGTCAATTATTCCGCATGCTTGTTAGGCTTACCTAGTCTTAGAGACTAGATGTCGTCATGACATCTTACGGAGGGAAATTATAGTCATGACAAGTTGATATCAAAGCTCTAGGTTCATAAGTGTTATGAGTCACAAGTAGGTTTAGTAGAGTCTCGCGTGTACTTATCTTCGGGAGGCTTTGGAACTGCTAGGAAAAGCTTCACTTCTTTGATTCCTTATCGTGTGAATTTTTTGACTTCGGATTCCAAATGTCTGTCTTTATATTTTCTCACAGACGGTGAGGACTTGTACAGCTGGATCAGATGACCAGACACCTGCACCCCTACTAGAGCCGCGAGAGGCCGTGGCCGGGGTAGAGGCCGAGGACGTCCACGTGGTGTAGCCAGAGCACCCGCATGAGCTACTACAGAGAAGCCACCAGTAGCTCCAGTTGGAGGGTAGGCACCTAAGATGCCTGTTATTATACCAACCCTCCAGGAGGCTCTCGCCCAGTTTCTGAGCATGTTCAGCACTTTGGCTCAAGTAGAGTTAATACCACTTGCTCCTACCACATCTCTGGCCGAGGGAGGAGCACAGACTCCCGCTGTCCGTACCCTAGAGCAGTGGGTTCAGGTCGACCAGGTTCCAGAGGTCATACCAGTACATCTAGCAGCCCTAGTTCAACCCGAGGTTAGGGCAGCATGATTTGAGGAGAAGCAGCTCTAGCTCGAGAGGGGAAAGAAATACCACCCTCCTACTTTCAGTGGCTTGGCGTCTGAGGATGCCTAGGGTTTTCTTGAGGAGTGCCACCATATCCTCTATACTATGGGTGTTGTAGAGTCTAGTGGGGTTGCTTTCACTATGTTCTAGCTTAGAGGAGCGGCCTATCAGTGGTGGCGAGCATATGAGTTGGGTAGTCTGGCCGAGGCAGCTTCACTCACTTGGACTAAGTTCTTAGATATGTTCTTGAGGGAGTATGTTCCCTAGAGTCTCAGAGATTCATGGCGCGCAGAGTTGGAGCAGTTGCACCAGGGTTCTATGACAGTGTAGGAGTATGCGGTCCGCTTCAGTGATTTGGCTAGACATGCACCAGCCTTGGTTGCTACTGTTAGAGAGCGGGTCCATCGATTTATCGAGGGGCTCAACCCCTGTATCAGATTTAGCATGGCCCGAGAGTTGGAAATGGACATTGCATACCACATGTAGTGGGGACTACTAGGAGATTGGAGGGCATGCTGACTCGGGAGAGAGAGGAGAAAGAGGACAAAAGGTCTCAAGAGTCCGGCACTTATAGTGGTACTCGTGCCCCAGCTGCAGCTCGTCAGGGTAGGGGCTATGTTAGTCGCCCTGTTCATCCAGCACCTCCAACTGCCAGTAATATTCCGGCCACTCCTAGGACCCACGCTTCCTATTATGCACCGCCATTGTCTAGTGCACCACCTGTGCAAGGTGCTTTCAGCGGTCAGTCCAGCTGATCAGGCCTGAGCCAGCCACAGTAGCCACATCCTCCGAGAGCTTGTTTTGAGTGTGGTGACACTCGTCATATGGTGAGGGATTGCCCCAGAATCATGAGGGGTGAACCTCCACAGACTTAGGCAACGCGTGCTCCACCGGCTCCTCGGGCTATGGTTACATCACCAGCTACCACTCCACCTGCACAGCCAGCTCGAGGTGGAGGTCGAGCAGGTAGAGGTCGCCCTAGAGGGGGAGGCCAGGCCAGATATTATGCTCTTCCTGCTAGGACGGAAGCAGTTGCATCCGATTTGTCATCACAGGTATTGTTCCAGTCTGTCATAGAAATGCATCAGTCTTATTTGATGTAGTCTCCACTTATTCCTATGTGTCATCTTATTTTGCTCCGTATTTGGGTATATCCCGTGATTCTTTAAGTTCTCCTGTCTATGTGTCTACGCCCGTGGGAGATTCTATTGTTGTTGACCGTGTGTATTGGTCGTGTTTGGTTGTTCTTAGTGGTTTTGAGACCAGAGCCGATTTATTATTTCTCTGTATGGTGGATTTCGATTTCATTTTGGGCATGGACTGGTTGTCACCCTATCATGCTATCCTTGATTGTCATGCCAAGACGGTGACGTTGTCTATGCCAGGTTTACCGCAGTTAGAGTGGAGAGGTACTTTAGATTATGTTCCTAGCAGGTTTGTCTCATTTCTAAAGGCTCAGCGGATGGTTGAGAAGGGGTGTGATGCGTATCTGGCATATGTGAGGGATGTTAGTGTTGATACTCCTACCGTCGAGTCAGTTCCGATAGTGAGGGATTATCCAGATGTATTCCCGGCAGATTTTCTGGGCATGCTACCCGATAGAGATATCGACTTTGGTATTGATTTGTTATCGGGCACTCAACCCATTTCTATTCCATCCTATCCTATGGCCCCAGCCGAGTTGAAAGAGTTAAAGGAACAGTTGCAAGAGTTGCTTGATAAGGGATTCATTCAGCCCAGTGTGTCGCCATGGTGTAAGGCCCTATAAAACTTTGTAAAGGAATTTAAGGTTTCGAGGTACCAAGGTGGGATCAGACCTTTTGGGTTGAACGATGCGCTGGGAGTAAAGGAAAATGTTTTGGTAGAAAAAGACATTTCTGCGGCCTACTATGCGGTCGCAGAATCACTCTCTGTGGGTTGCAGAATGACCGCTGAGTGAAGCAGTAATTGGGCAAGTTTGGAGGAAAGTCTGCGGTGTATTCTGCGATCGCAGAACAGGTCTGCGGTGCATTATGCGACCGCCGAACAGGTCTGCGGGCCGCAAAACTGCCGCAGACCTAACCCGTATGTTCCAGTTCAGGGGGACCAATTGTGCGGCCGATTTGCAGACCGCATATCCATTCTGCGGTCACTATGTGACCACAGATTTGTGTTTCAGAGCTTCATTTTTCTTATTTTTATACTCGACCCCATTTTGATAAATAGCCTTTGGGGCTTATTTTGGGGCATCCATGTGGTGATTTTAGAGAGAGGTAAGAGCATTTTAGAGAGAGAAAGAGGAAACCTAATATTCTAATCATCCATTCTTGTCCTAATCTTCAAGAATCAAGGAAGCCAACCACAAGATCTTCATCTAAAAGGTACGATTAAAACCCTAGTCTTCAATTTCGAGTTTGGGTATAGATGGGTAATTTGGGAGTATGCATTTTGGGTATGGGAATTGTTATTTATCACATGCATGACCTAGTAGGAATTGTAGGGAATTTGTTGAACAATCTTGGGTGGTTTTGGTGTTGAATTATTTGTGGTGTGAAGGAAATCTTGTGGATGAACCTTGCAGTGTAATTTGCACACCTAGTATTTGATAAAATGCGTAAGTGAGCTGGAACTATGAACTCCTTCCTAATTTGTGTTCAATTTGCTATATCTCTAAATATATAGAAGTGGCTATGATTTCCGGAACGTTGTAGTAAATTAAAAGGCTCGAAGCAAGGTATGTTGGCTAAACTCCTCTTGTAGAATCGAATCCATGATGTCCTTGTAAGTTGTAATTATGATTGGCTCAAGCTCTTATATCTCATGTTCCGAGTTGTTCTTTATATTCTTGACTATTCTGAACAAACTCGGTGTCGAAAGATATATGTTCAAAATATGTTCTGAATGCTCTTATCCTATTGTCTCATCCTTCGCGATTGTATTCAAATGTGACCATGTGTCGAAATATTACGAGTTCAATTATGTCTCAATTGCTAGCTATCATGCCAAATTCTTAAAGAAAGCTCAATGTGCCTAAGATTTCTTATTTGCTTATATGTGAACTAAAAGTCATGATTTAGAGATGATTTATTGTTGATAATCCATGAAGAAGTGTGAAAGTGAAAGGGGTGAACATGAAATATGAAATACGACCGACGTGCCAAGAATGATATTATATTTGTGGCCACTAGTGCCAATGAAATGAAAAGATGCGTAAAAGACTATGAAATGAGCTGAAAGTCCTTTATATAGTAATGTCATTAGTGTCCTATGATCAACCGTGACTAGTACAAGTAAGTGGTAGTATGACCGTGAACTGTGGTCGCAGCCAAAACGAGAATCATGAACTTAGCTAGTGACCCAATATGACAAAGAGGTATATAATGAGACGTAAAAGAGACATCCTATGCTTAATGATGATAACCATAAGAAAAGAAATTGGGTCCATGTACCATTGAAATCTACTTAGTGATTTGCCATGCATGTGTTAATGTAAAAAACTATGTTTCTCCATGATGAGCATGAACATGAAGTGTTCCAATGATCCGGGAACTTACAACCTTAAAAGTAGCGTTAGTCATGTCGCTTGAGTTTATTTATGATTATGTGCATATCGATGTGTTACGGAAACCCTATGGACGGTCTATGAAACGCATAGGTATATTGTGTTATGAATTCTATGGACGGTCTATGAAGCGCATNTTGACTATTCTGAACAAACTCGGTGTCGAAAGATATATGTTCAAAATATGTTCTGAATGCTCTTATCCTATTGTCTCATCCTTCGCGATTGTATTCAAATGTGACCATGTGTCGAAATATTACGAGTTCAATTATGTCTCAATTGCTAGCTATCATGCCAAATTCTTAAAGAAAGCTCAATGTGCCTAAGATTTCTTATTTGCTTATATGTGAACTAAAAGTCATGATTTAGAGATGATTTATTGTTGATAATCCATGAAGAAGTGTGAAAGTGAAAGGGGTGAACATGAAATATGAAATACGACCGACGTGCCAAGAATGATATTATATTTGTGGCCACTAGTGCCAATGAAATGAAAAGATGCGTAAAAGACTATGAAATGAGCTGAAAGTCCTTTATATAGTAATGTCATTAGTGTCCTATGATCAACCGTGACTAGTACAAGTAAGTGGTAGTATGACCGTGAACTGTGGTCGCAGCCAAAACGAGAATCATGAACTTAGCTAGTGACCCAATATGACAAAGAGGTATATAATGAGACGTAAAAGAGACATCCTATGCTTAATGATGATAACCATAAGAAAAGAAATTGGGTCCATGTACCATTGAAATCTACTTAGTGATTTGCCATGCATGTGTTAATGTAAAAAACTATGTTTCTCCATGATGAGCATGAACATGAAGTGTTCCAATGATCCGGGAACTTACAACCTTAAAAGTAGCGTTAGTCATGTCGCTTGAGTTTATTTATGATTATGTGCATATCGATGTGTTACGGAAACCCTATGGACGGTCTATGAAACGCATAGGTATATTGTGTTATGAATCCTGTGGACGGTCTATGAAACGCATAGGTATATTGTGATATGAAATCCTGTCGGCAGTCTATGAAACTCATAGGTGCATTGTATATGGAATCCTATGGACGGTCTATGAACGCATAGGTGTATTGTGTATGAAATATATAGGTGTACGGTATGAATAAACACCATGGACGGTCTATGAAACACATAGGTGTATAATATGATATGTGAACACTAAGGACGGTCTATGAAATGTATGGGCGTAAAATAAGAGAGGGATATGGACGGTCTAGTGAGAGGCATTATTAATGCAGACAATAGGTACCACTTTCGTTGGCCTTGTTTGTACATGTTGTTTCAATTACATTATACTATGTATTCCACGTATGGTTCATATGGCTCAGTTGATCCTAAAAGAAGTTTAGAATGATGCAAGTATAATAAGGCTTGATATTTGAGTTTATGGAATGTTTCCTAGTCTATTGGTTCACTTTAAATGGCTCTTATTTGAGTTACCGTATTTTCATATGTGGTTCTGTCTTCCTTTCATACGAGTACTATTCCACATGTACTCATGTCCCTTTTGCCGGGGCGCTGCATCTTTTAATGGATCAGTGACAATAGTATACCCTCCTCTCAGCTTCTTGGTAAGCCCCATTTCATATCGGGGTCATGTACCTTTTGTTTTCTCATGTATTGTGTTTGAGGTATAGCCGGGGCCTTGTTGCCGGCATTATCCTTGTACTCCTTTGTACCCGTTAGAGGCTCCATAGACATGGTGTGGGTTGTACGTTAGTATTGGGAAGGTCAAACTAATAATGTTGTAAATGTATCACATATTCCACTTCTAAACTATGGATGTGCAATGTAATATTTTGAGGACTTTAAAATGAAATAACTAATGGTAATGAATTGGTATTGTACACATAATCTTTTTATTGTCTAATTGATGAAAATATGTATTATATTTATTCATAAGTTAGTTTGGGTAGAATATATCTAACATGCTTGCTTGACTGGGTTCACTCGGTTTAGCGCCGGTCGCAGTCCCCATGTTCGGGGCGTGACAAACTTGGTATCAAAGCCCAAGGTTTTAATGTGTCCTAGGATGTCTTGGAGCTGTGTCTAGTAGAGTCCTTCTTATCGGTGTGTTGTAGACTTGGGCACATCTATAATTAGGATGCTACTTGGGAATTTAAGAATAACACGCTTCTTTCATATTCTCGATCATGCGATAAAGCTGATTGTAAGATTGTTCCTCCTTTAACTCGTGCTTTGCTTTAACTTGTAGTAAATGGTACCTAAGAAGAAGGCAAGAACTGGCCAAGGAGCCAATGTCACCCCAGGAGTGGCAGTTGAATCTATATTTGATGATGCGGGTGAGCATCCGAGGCGTCAGGAAATTCCCGCAATTACTACACTGCCCGATTCTACTACAACTGATCAGACCGCACCTGTCCCTACACCTACCTAGGGTGCAACGGTCCCTCTAACTGATATTCCAATTCCACCTTCAGCTTCCGATTCCGGTGTTTCTGATGGGGATCTTAGGGGATCCATACAAATGTTGGCTCAGATAGGTGCTTCCCAAGCCCAGAGATCGAATGTTGCACCTACTTTTTCTAGTGTGCAAGGGGATTCCACTAGTTCCAAAGTGAACATGTTTCTTCAGTTCGATCCTCCAGTATTCACGGGTACTAACCCCGAGGAAGACCCCAGGACTTCATTGATGAGATGCACAAGAATCTCGGAGTTATGCATTCTAATGAGATGGAGGCAGTGGAGTTTGCCTCCTACCATCTAAAAGAGGTGGCATATTCTTGGTTTGAGCTATGGGAGGAGTCATATGAGGAGGGAAATCCTCCGAGGTGGAGTGAGTTTACCGATGCTTTCATTGACCATTTCTTACCTGCCGAGACTAAGGCGGCCCGTGCCGCTGAGTTTGAGAGCCTGAGCGTGTGGGAGTATCATATGAGGTTCACGCACCTGTCCAAATATGCTATTTATATGTTGCCCACTATGGAGGCTAGAGTGCGCTGTTTTGTGCAAGGCCTTAGCCCCTTGGTTATTAATGAGGTCACTATGGCTGCCTTGAATTCTAATATGAATTATGGAAGAATGGTCGCGTTCGCTCAAGCTACGGAGGATCGAAAGTTAAAAGAAAGACGAAGCAAGATAATAACAAAAAGACCCGATTCGCGGGCAATCTTAGTGGCTCCTATAATGGGGGTAATGATGGGAAGGCATTACTTAGGAGAGTGTCATCCGGAGCCACACAGTCAGTTGCTTAGTCTTCAGCTAGAGCACTACCATCAGGGCCTGATCATTAATGGTGGGGCCATAGTAACCAAGGCATTAAGGGATCTAATCAGCAGGTCCAGTCAAGCGGGGATTATCAGCTGCAGCAGAGGCCTCCATATCCCAAGTGTAGGAGGCGTCATTTGGGGGTGTGTCGATGTTTCGGGTGTGGAGTCAAGGGCCATCAGCTAAGGCACTGCCCCAACAGCCAAGGGACAACAAGTAAGTCCCTCAGCCTCATTTTCTCTTGTTTCATGATGGGTGTGAATGTGCGTGACCATAGAGTTTCATGCCATGTATGCTTAATCATGGGATAGTACTTCCTTATATGTTTGGACCTTCAACCACGGTAAGTTTAACTCATACGGTAATGATGATGTGCGATGGAAATAGGTTTTAGTAGACGGGGGATTAGAGGTGTTATCCCAATGTTATAACGCGACTTAAGTGATTATAAAAGATGTCTAACGGGAGTGTTCTTATAAGAGAAAGATGTGGGTGAAGGTGTATGCCCTTAGTCACTCTATAGGCATATGTGCATAACCTTTCACATATAAGAAAACGTGATTTGCTTGTCATATTTCAATATCCAAGTGTGGGCAGACGTGTTCAAAATATTGCACAAATGCTGCATGAGGCTAAAGATCGATGCTAGAAATTTGAAGGTCATGTTTCGTATCATCTCTTAAAAGTAGAGATTCAGGAAGAGCAAGAAAAGTTGTGAGGTTCCCACAAGGATGTACTCTATTATGTCGAATTATGACTTGGTCGAGGAATGGCTACAGGAATGTACTTTTAGGAGTGTAGGGCAAAGGAAGGCCGTGATTATCATGTATTAGGTTATTATTCCACTGGGTGGTGTGTCGTATGTCTGGAGATGATAGTTGCGCATGGATGGTCCAAAGTAAGTGTGGCAGAGTTGATAGGGGCCATAAATCGTTCACAAATTTATGAAGAAAGTCAACATCAACACGAAATTGTTGTATTAAAAGAATGCTAGGAGTTTACTTTCTACGAGAGACGTCCAAACTTGAAAAGTGTATGCAAATGCTCCAACTGATAATATAATGCCTAGGATGTCATGGTTGGTGTTGTTTTCAAGTATGTGGTACAATGTGGTGTTATCTATATGTTGTTAGGATTGATTTATGGGATTCTCTGATAGGTGGATAGGCCCGGTTACAGGGGATACTCTAGCAAAATTTATTGGAATTTACGGAGTTAGTCAAAAATTTGGAACTGCTGGTGTGTGTTATAGAAGCTAAGTCACATAGAATGCTAATGACAGATTTTGACCCTCATTCAAGGACGAATGATCCTAAGTGGGGGAGAATGTAATTCCCCGTAAAATTTCGTAAAGGAATTTAATGTTTCAAGATGCTGAGGAGGGTTTACGTGTTTGAGGATTGTAGTGCGCTGGGAGTAAAGGAAAATGTTTTGGCAGAAAAAAAATATTTCTGCGGCCCACTATGCGGTCGGAGAATCACTCTGCAGGCCGCAAAGTGAAACAATAATTGGGAGTTTGGAGGAAAGTCTGCAGTGCATTATGCGACCGCAGAACGGGTCTGTGGTGCATTATGCGACCGCAGAATACGCCTGCGGGCCGCAAAACTGCCGCAGACCCAACCCGTATGTTCCAGTTCAGGGGGACCAATTGTGCGGCCGATTTGCAGACCGCATATCCATTCTACGGTCACTATGCAACCACAAATTTATGTTTCGAAGCTTCATTTTTCTAATTTTTATACCCGACCCCATTTTGATAAATAGCCTTTAGGGCTTATTTTAGGGCATCCATGTGGTGATTTTAGAGAGAGGTAAGAGCATTTTATAGAGAGAAAGAGAAAACCTAATATTCTAATCATCCATTCTTATCCCAATCTTCAAGAATCAAGGAAGCCAACCACAAGAACTTCATCTAAGAGGTAAGATTGAAACCCTAGTCTTCAATTTTGAGTTTGGGTATGAGATGGGTAATTTGGGAGTATGATATTTGGGTGTGGGAATTGTTATTTATCACATGCATGAGCTAGTAGGGATTGTGGGGAAGTTGTTGAACAATCTTGGGTGATTTTGGTGTTGAATTAGTTGTGGCGTGAAGGAAATCTTATGGATGAACCTTGTAGTGTAATTTGCACACCTAGTGTTTAATAAAATGCTCAAGTGAGCTGGAACTATGAACTCCTTCCTAATTTGTGTTCAATTTGCTATATCTCTAAATATATAGAAGTGGCTATGATTTCCGGAACGTTGTAGTAAATTAAAAGGCTCGAAGCAAGGTATGTTGGCTAAACTCCTCTTGTAGAATCGAATCCATGATGTCCTCGTAAGTTGTAATTATGATTGGCTCAAGCTCTTATATCTCATGTTCCGAGTTGTTCTTTATATTCTTGACTATTCTGAACAAACTCTGTGTCGAAAGATATATGTTCAAAATGTGTTCTGAATGCTCTTATCCTATTGTCTCATCCTTCGAGATTGTATTCAAATGTGACCATGTGTCGAAATATTACGAGTTCAATTATGTCTCAATTACTAGCTATCATGCCAAATTGTTAAAGAAAGCTCAATGTGCCTAAGATTTCTTATTTGCTTATATGTGAACTAAAAGTCATGATTTAGAGATGATTTATTGTTGATAATCCATGAAGAAGTGTGAAAGTGAAAGGGGTGAACATGAAATATGAAATACGGCCGACGTGCCAAGAATGATATTATATTTGTGGCCACTAGTGCCAATAAAATGAAAAGATGCGTAAAAGACTATGAAATGAGCTGAAAGTCCTTTATATAGTAATGCCATTAGTGTCCTATGATCAACCGTGACTAGTACAAGTAAGTGGTAGTATGAACGTGAACTGTGGTCGCAGCCAAAACGAGAATCATGAACTTAGCTAGTGAACCAATATGACAAAGAGGTATATAATGAGACGTAAAAGAGACATCCTATGCTTAATGATGATAACCATAAGAAAAGAAATTGGGTCCATGTACCATTGAAATCTACTTAGTGATTTGCCATGCATGTGTTAATGTAAAAAACTATGTTTCTCCATGATGGGCATGAACATGAAGTGTTCCAATGATCCGGGAACTTACAACCTTAAAAGTAGCGTTAGTCATGTCGCTTGAGTTTATTTATGATTATGTGCATATCGATGTGTTACGGAAACCCTATGGACGGTCTATGAAACGCATAGGTATATTGTGTTATGAATTCTATGGACGGTCTATGAAGCGCATTGGTATATTGTGTTATGAATCCTATGGACGGTCTATGAAACGCATAGGTATATTGTGATATGAAATCATGTGGGCGGTCTATGAAATGCATAGGTGCATTGTATATAGAATCTTATGGACGGTCTATGAACGCATAGGTGTATTGTGTATGAAATATATTGGTGTACGGTATGAATAAACACCATGGACGGTCTATGAAACGCATAAGTATATAATAGGATATGTGAACACTAAGAACGGTCTATGAAATATATGGCGTAAAATAAGAGAGAGATATGGATGGTCTAGTGAGATGCATTATTAATGCAGACAATAGGTGCCACTTTCATTGGCCTTGTTTGTACATGTTATTTTAATTACATTATACTATGTATTCCACGTATGGTTCATATGGCTTAGTTGATCCTAAAAGAAGTTTAGAATGATGCAAGTATAATAAGGCTTGATATTTGATTTTATGGGACGTTTTGTAGTCTATTTGTGCACTTTAAGTGGCTCTTATTTGTGTTACAGTATTTTCATATGTTGTTCTGTCTGCCTTTCATACGAGTACTATTACACATGTACTCACGTCCCTTTTACCTGGGCGCTACATCTTTTATTGGATGCAGGTGGTTCCATAGCAAGTGGCATCGATCAATGACAACAATATACCCTCCTCTCAGCTTCTTGGTGAGATCCATTTCATACCGGGGTCATGTACCTTTTATTTTCTCATGTATTGTATTTGAGGTATAGCCAGGGCCTCATTGCCGGCATTACCCTTTACTCTTTTGTACCCATTAGAGGCTCCATAGACATGGTGTGGGTTGTACGTTGGTATTGAGAAGGTCAAACTAATGATGTTGTAAATGTATCACACGTTCCACTTCTAAACTATGGATGTGCAATGTAATATTTTGAGGACTTTAAAATGAAGTAACTAATGGTAATGAATTGGTATTGTACACATGATCTCTTTATTGTCTAATTGACGAAAATATGTATTATCTTTATTCATAAGTGAGTTTGGATAGAAAGTATCTAACATGCTTGCTTGACTGGGTTCACTCGGTTGAGCGCCGGTCGCGCTCCCCGTGTTCGGGGCGTGACATATGTGGAACTCCAGTCTTATTTGTAAAGAAGAAGGATGGTTCTATACGGATGTGTATTGATTATCGCTAGTTGAACAAGGTTACAGTGAAGAACGAGTATCTATTGTCACGTATTGATGACCTATTTGATCATCTTCAGGGTGCTAGAGTGTTCTATAAGATCGA
>AWOL01S0066663.1:3450-77299 GCA_000715115.1 Nicotiana otophora
CGCAACAGACTTATTAAAAGTTCATATTGGAGGATCGGGTTGCACGCCGCAACAGACTTATTTAAAAGTCGACATACATATTTATATATTGGGGGATCGGGTTGCACGCCGCAACAGACTTGATTAAAATGAATATATTGGAGGAGAGGGTTGCACGCCGCAACAGAACTGAATGTGAATTTATTGTGAGAGCGGGTTGCACGCTGCAATAGAACCGGATGTGAATATATATTGAGAGCGGGTTGCACGCTGCAACAGAATTGAATGTGAATATATTATGAGAGCGGGTTGCACGCTGCAACAGAATTGATGGAAATGATAATTGGTTATGACTGCTGAGTTGGCTAAAATTATTATAAATGAGTTACTTGATTTATTTCTACTATTTGTTGTTGTTACTAATATTGCGTACAGGTAATGTAAGTGACCCGCCTTAGCCTCGTCACTACTTCGTCGAGGTTAGGCTCAGCACTTACCAGTACATGGGGTCGGTTGTACTGATACTACACTCTGCACTTCTTGTGCAGATTTCAGAGTTGGTCCTAGCGGCGTACCATATACTTGCTCGGATTTTAGCTACCAGAGGAGACTTGAGGTCCCCGTCTATTTTACTTTAGCTGTGTGTTTATTTTCAAACAAATTTATTTTATTCAGACCTTTATTTGTATTTATTTTAGAAGCTCGTGCACTTGTCACACCAATTCTGGGATGGTATTTAGACACCGTTGCATTTATGAATTATTTCACTATATTTCAAACTTTGCTTCCGCTTTTATTTCCTTGATTATTAATAATGTAAAAATTATTTAAAAATTGGTTAATATTATTCTAACGTTGGCTTGCCTAGCAAGTGAAATGTTAGGCGCCATCACGATCCGAAGGTGGGAATTTTGGGTCGTAACAAGCCATTTGGCTGAGTCAGCACCAGAAACTGCTTCTGAATATTTTGATGGTTCTCCAATTTCTCCAGTTTCCTGTGCAACTGAAAAAGCAAATGCAACATAATCTCTGAATCTTAATGTTTCTTTACCTTCTCTTCTTGGTCTATGTTTGGCTATAGAATACTCCTCTTCTTCTGGTTCAACTTCAGGAGTCTCAACTTCAGGAGTTTCAACTGTACTTTTCTCCAAAGTTGATAAGCTTGGCTTAGAAAGAATTCCAATCTCAACCTCCACCCGCTTTTGTGTACACTTTCCTTTATCTGTATTACAAGAACTAGAAGACTTTTTTCTAAAATGTAACATAGAGGGTTCATCAAAGGTTACATCTCTGCTAATTATAAATTTTTGTGTCGTGGGATTAGGATACCATAGTCGGTATCCTTTCACCCCAGATGCATACCCAAGGAAAATGCACTTTTTAGCCCTTGACTCTAATTTTCCATCATTTACATGCATGTATGCAGGGCAACCAAATATCTTTAAATCAGAATAATTAGCAGGAGTACCTGACCACATTTCCTCTGGAGTCTTAAAGTTCAAAGGTACAGAAGGAGCTCGGTTGACAATATAACAAGCTGTAGAGATAGCTTCTGCCCAAAAGGAGTTTGTCAACCCAGCATTTGAAATCATGCAACAAGCCCTTTCCAAAAGAGTTCTATTCATCTTTTCTTCCACACTATTTTGCTGAGGTGTTATTCTCACAGTACGATATCGAGCAATTCCTTCATTCTTGCAAAATTCGTTGAATTCATCATTACAAAATTTCAAGCCATTATTTGTTCTAAGCCGCTTAACCTGCTTTCTTGTTTGCTTCTCAATAAAAACTTTCCATTGTTTGAAATTTTAGAAAACATCACTTTTATTTTTCAGAAAATAAACCCAAACTTTCCTTGAATAGTCATCAATGAAAGTTAACATATACCTGGCACCACCTTTTGATGGGGGTACATGAAGGACCCCAAAGATCTGAATGAATATAATCCAAAGTACCTTTTGTTCTATGAATCGCTGGAGATTTGAAGCTGACTCTTTTCTATTTTTCGAACACATAATGTTCACGGAACTCCATATTTCCGGTAATTTGACCACATAAGAGACCTCTTTTTCCGAGGATGGAAAGACATTTTTCACTCATATGCCCCAATCGCATATGCCACAATTTGGTGATGTCAGAATCTGATTTATCTGATATTGAAACTGCAGTAGCACCTGTAATAGTAGATCCCAAAAGAATATACAACGTACAAGATCTGCTTGCTTTCATGATCACAAGAGCACCATGAGAAACTTTCAGAACTCCACCTTCACCTGTGTATTTGCACCCAAGAGATTCTAGAGTACCCAAAGAGATGAGATTTTTCTTCAAGTCAGGAACATGTCTAACATCGGTGAGAGTTATCACCACGCTATCGTGCATTTTGATTCGGATTGTATCTTTTCCAATAACTTTGCAGGAATCATTGTTTCCCATCAAGACAACTCCACCTCTAATAAATTTATATGTGATAAATAAATCCCGATTGGGACACATATGATAAGAACAACCCAAATCTAAAATTTACTCATTGTTAGATTTGAAACTACCATTAGTTGCTTAAAAAATAGTTCCCTCAGTCTCATCAGCAGCTACACTTGCTTCGGCAATGTCAGTATTTTTGTGCACATTTTTCTTTTCTGTATGCTTTTCTTTATTTTTCAATTTAAATCATTCAGAAATAATGTGACATTTCTTATGACAATATTTGCACATGACATTTCTGTATCTGGATTTTGACCTTGATTTAGGTTTCTCACTACTTGAATCTTTCTTATTGGATCTACCTCTTATGAATAAGCCTTCCCCTTGGTTCTCACTAGTTTTTCCAGTAATATCTATATTTATTTGTCCTTTTGATTTCAAAATAGATTTGATATCTTTATAAGAGATGTTATCCTTTCCATAAAGCATGGTATCTCTTATATGTTTAAACGACTGGGGTAAGGAAACAAGCAATAACACAGCTTGATACTCATCTTTGATTTCAGCATCTATATTACTTAAATCTATAAGAAGAGAATCAAAAGTATCAAGATGTGTAAGTATAAAGGTACCTTCAGCCATACGAAAAGTGTAAAGTTTTTGCTTTAGGTAAAGCCTGTTTTTTACTGTTCTTTTCATATATAGGGTTTTAAGCTTTTTCCATATGCCTTTGGCTTAGCTTTCTGCTGCAACTTCACGCAAAATCTCATTTGAATGATTTAAAATAATACCTGCTTTTGCCTTTTTGTCTATGATGGCAAACTCCGCGTCTGTCATTTTATCCGATATCTTCTCCTTTCCTTGCAGTGCCAAATCTAAGCCATCCTGAATTAGGATAGCTTCCATCTTTAGTTTTCACATTCCGAAGTTTGCACTTCGGTCAAATTTCTCAACATAAGACTTTGTTAGAGTCATTTTGGCTATTTAAACTAACCCGGTTAGATCTAGCTCTAATACCAATTTATTAGGATCGGTAAACCATGTAGTGTGAAATTTAGCCAAACAGTATTATAATGACAATAACAAAGACAATGCAAGTGGATAATAACAACAATTAAAGAAGATAAAGAAGACACAAATTTAACGTGGTTCGGTCAAGGTGACCTACGTCCACAAGCGGAGAGGAATAATTTTACTATACCAACAAGAGTACAAAATTAGAGTAAATACTTTAATTAGTCCCAAATACCCCAAGAGAATAACCTCCCAAGATCACTCCAAAGAAAGGGTTCACACACGTGTTTCCCAACACTCACTCTCTTACAAAATACTTTATAATGAAATAAAGGAGGAGAAAGAAAGATAATAGTGAAAAGCTCTTGAATTGGTGTGTTTACAAATGGGGAGAAACTCCTCTATTTATAGCAAGAAATCCTTGGCCTAATAGTAGATATTATATCATGGCAAATGTCATGATCCACAAATTTTGTTATAGTGGATATTATGTCATGGAAAATGTCATGAAAATTTGGCCCCCACTTGAGAAGAAGCCAAATTAATGGCCATATTACAAATACAATAGGTAATAACCATCCAAACAAGCTATTAGTGTCCTGAAATTCATACTTCTACAACTGAACTTTAGGACAATAGTTCATCAAACTCAACAGTTCAAACTGATTTAGTTTGGAAATTCAGGCTATGATTCTACAAATCAAATGATTTCTTTAATGAAGGTGTCCGTCTACAAGTAAATGAAAATCTAATTAACTCATTTTCCACGACAAGTTTGCAGCATATCAAAATTTACAACACCAGTCTTTTACAAGCCAATTATCCATTAAAATGAAGGTAAGTCTTCTCGGAAAAGATCCAAGAGTTGCTATCGTGGTTTTGATTCTATAAAGAGTAAAAAGGAGGTTTCTGTCATAGTATCACCAGTCTTTTACAAGCCAACTATCCATTAAAATGAAGGTAAGTCTTCTCGAAAAAGTTCCTATTGGGAATAAACACCCCTACAGAAATAATATTTACAGTAATAAAAGCGGAATAATCATGTAGCACCGAGATACAGTAATTAGCAAGAAAAAAAGTGACAACGTCACCAAGATTTTTAAGTAGAAAACCCTTTAAATAAGGAAAAAAAATCACAACCCAGAGACGAGCAATTGATATCACTATAGCAAGGAATTTTACACTTTGTAGGTCCGAGTAAAATACTCCAAAGATCACTACAACACTCAAAAGAAATAACCCTCTTTTGATATTCTCACCTTACTACAATATCGCTCACTCTCTATTTTTCTCACAGACTATTTTCTTATACCTTGTCTGTGAAGCCTCACTCTTTCTTTCTCTCTTTGTTGGTGTGTGGAAATGAGAGTTGAAGCTCTCCCTTTATAGCCGAAGCCTCACTCTCTAAAGCCTATTATATTTGATAATTTGCACACACTTTTCCTTCTTTTTCTTCAATGTTGACAATTTAACAAAGTTGGCTACCAACCCAAAGAAATTCAACAAAGTTGGCTACCAAACCAAAGAAATTTTCCTTAGGCATATGCCTATTACTTTGGCTATTGAATGAGATGGAACCCATCAATCTCCCCTTCCAGTCTCATTCATCTAGAGGAGGTAGCACTATCTTCTAGTTTGAGTGCATGCCGACAAGTTCTTTGCATATCTCGAACTTGTCTCTTGGTACCACCTTGGTCAACATATCAGCAGGATTTTCACTCGTGTGAATCTTTTTGACCTGTAAAGATTCGTTCTCCACCTGCTCATGAATCCAATGATATCTCACATCTATATGCTTTGTTATTGCATGGTACATGGAGTTCTTGCTCAATTCTATTGCACTTTGACTGTCACAATAGACGACATACTCCTTTTGATGCAATTCTAGCTCTTGAAGAAACTCCTTGAGCCATACCATCTCCTTGCTAGTTTCTGTAGCGGCAATGTACTTTGCTTCAGTTTTTTAAAGTTGCTCACCCTGCTCAATAACCTCACCAAATTGCTCCCCCTACTCGGCAACCTCGTCGGTCGTACTTTCTGCACTTGTGGGATTGTTAGAAGTAGAAGGAATAGTAACAAGGTTAGGGATAATACCATTCTTGGCCTTCTCTGACATATCGTCAGCAGTTCCAACTTTACTTTCTCGGAAGACTACATCTCTGCTTCTGATGACCTTCTTCTTTACGGGATACCACAATCTGTATCCGAATTCTTCATCTCCATATCCGATGAATATGCAAGGAACAGATTTATCATCCAGCTTTGTTCTCTGCTCCTTTGGTATATGTGCAAAAGCTTTGCAACCGAACACCTTCACATGCGAGTAGGGCACCTCCTTGTTGGTCCAAACTCTCTCTGGGATGTCAAACACCAACGGAACTGATGGACTCCTATTGATCAGGTAACAGGCTGTCTGAGCTGCTTCACCCCAGAATCACTTAGGCTATTTAGCCATTCTGAGCATGCTTCTCACCTTCTCCACAATGTTACGGTTCATCCTTTCGGCTACACCATTGTGTTGTGGGGTTCCAGGAATTGTCTTTTCATGTCCGATCCCATGGTTCGAACATTACTCTTCAAATTCCCTTAAAGTGTACTCACCTCCATTGTCACTTTGGAGATGCTTTAGCTTTTGGCCTATCTTCCTTTCCACCATAGCATGAAACTTCTGGAAAACTTGAAATACCTGATCTTTGGTTTTCAAAATATAAACCCATAATTTTCGTGAAGCATCATCAATAAAAGTAACAAAATATTTGTTACCGCCCATCGATTCAATTTTCATTGGATCACAAACATCAGAATATACCAAATCAACTATATTCAATTTTCTTTCAGACGATGTCTGAAATAAGACTCTATGCTGCTTACCAAATAGACAGTAGTCACAGGGTTTTACAGTTGTACCTTTGGAATAAGAAATGAGTGATTTCTTGGCAAGAATTTGCAATCCCTTCTCGCTCATATGACCTATTCTTTTGTGCCACAAATCTGCAGAAATCTCATCTTGTGCCGCATTCAATTCACCTTGGCATATTTTTGCATTTGCCCTGTACAACGTGCCATGAGCAACTCCTTTTGCAATCACAAATGATCCTTTGGTGAGTCTCCACTTTTGATTAGCAAAATAGTTCTCATATCCATCTCAGACTTAAGCAATTCCTGATATCAAGTTCATCCGAAAATCAGGTACATGTTGCACATCCTTCAGAACCAATGTGCATCCGACATTTGTCTTGATACAAATGCCACCAATCCCCGCAATCTTTGAGTAACTTGTGTTACCCATTCTCACAAGGCCGAAATCACCCGCTACATATCTACAAAAAGATCTCTTACCGGTGTGGCATGGTAAGATGCTACTGTATCAACCACCCATTCCGACTCTGGACCTGATAAGTGCATGCATTCCTCTTCCTCGTTTATATAGAGGATAACATTATCATTGTTTTGCACCATGCCGGTTGTGTTGTCGTCATTCTTCTGGCCACTAGTTTCACCTTTGCCCTTCCTTGGATTTGGGCAATATCTTTTGAAGTGACCTGGTTGATTACAATTGTAGCAATTTTTAGCTCTTGATTTAGATCGGTTCTTAGACTTTCCACAAGCTTCGGATCTACCATAGTTGCTCGAACTCCTTTGATAACTCCAGCCTCTACCTTCTGTGATGAGAGCATGTTCTTGACTTTCAGGCTTTTTTCTCATCTTCTCATTGAGTAAAAGAGCCGATATGACATCTTTCAACTCAATGGTAGTCTTACTATGCAGGATGGTTGTTGCCAGATTATCGTATGAAGATGGCAACGAGTTTAACAACAAGATGGCTTTATCTTCTTCCTCGATTTTCACTCTGAGATTGGCGAGCTGTGTGATTAGTCCGTTAAATATATTTAAATGTGACAAAAATATCGTACCTTCACCCATATGTAGGGCGTATCGCTGCTTCTTCAGGTACAATTTATTTGTTAGCGTTTTGGACATGTATAGGCTTTCCAACCTTGCCCAAATACCATGTGCGGTGTCTTCATCAATGATGTTATTTACCACATCATCTGATAAGTGTAACCTGATTGCACTAGCAACCTTTTCTTCTAAGTCAGCCCAATCCTCAGCTTTCATGGTATCGGGCATTTTGGTATCAACATCTAGTACCTTGTGTAATCCTTGTTGGATGAGCAGATCTCTCATCCTTCTTTGCCATGTTGAGAAACCACTATCTCCGTTAAATTTTCCTACCTCATACTTTACTCCGGACATTTTTGTTTTTCACTGAGTATAGTACTACCGACAGTGAATAGTATTTCTGTGAACGAGCAGAACCTATGCTTTGATACCAGTTGTTGTGAATAAACACCCCTACAGAAATAATATTTATACTAATAAAAGCAGAATAATCACGTAGCACCGAGATACGGTAATTAGCAAGAAAAAGGGTGACAACGACACCAAAATTTTTACGTGAACAATCCTTTGAAAAAGGAAAAAAATTACGGCCCAGAGACGAGCAACTGATATCACTATAGCAAGGAATTTTACACTTTGTAGGTCCGACTAAAATACTCCAAAGATAACTACAACACTCAAAAGAAATAACACTCTTTTGATATTCTCACTTTACTACAATATCGCTCACTCTCTATTTTTCTCACAGACTATTTTCTTATATCTTGTCTGTGAAACCTCACTCTTTCTTTCTTTCTTTCTTTCTTTGTTGGTGTGTGGAAATGAGAGTTGAAGCTCTCCTTTTATAGCCGAAGCCTCACTCTCTAAAGCCTACTATATTTGACAATTTGCACATACTTTTTCTTCTTTTTCTTCAATGTTAATAATTCAACAAAGTTGGCTACCAAACCGAACAAATTCAACAAAGTTGGCTACCAAATCAAAGAAATTTTCCTTAGGCACATATCTATTACTTTGGTTATTGAATGAGATAGAACCCATGCTATCGTGGTTGTGATTCTTTAAAGAGTAAAAAGAGGTTTCTGTCATAGTATTATAGTGATATCAAAATTGCATCAATTGGGACGGGGTATAATTTGTAAATTATGATGGTAGGTCAGTCTGACCTGTAACTTTAATTTTCGGAGACTGCCATCTTTTGTTATGGGGTATATATTAGAACCACGTAAAATTAAATTTGATGAGATAATTAAAATCTTCCACCTTTATTCAAAGGTCTAGAATGAAAAACCTCTAGTCTTTATCCACTTAGTGGACCTACCATGGGCTAATCCAGATTAGGAGCAGTGAACTTCAAATATATATCGGATGAATAGAAAAAAGATCTTAAATTAATCTTGATTTTTCAACGGGGATCACCTGCTCCATGTGAAGGATTTGTAGACTGTGGGCTCACTGCTGTATAGATAGACGATTTTGCCAACTAAAATGAATATGAAATGTTACCGGAAGCTTAATCACTCTCTAACTAAACCCTTTAAACAAGTCTCAATTAATTAGTTGCTACTTGCTTTCCCAAATTTTTTAAACATTCCATGCTATATAATTCACAATACAAAGTGTAGAAAATGATTTCCCATCTTTCACAACCAAACCTTAACTTAGAAGCCAAGGGAAATCATTGCTGTTTGGAAATCCTATCATCAAAATTCCCACGTTACTCAAACCATCAGCTGTAAAGTAAAACGAGCTAAGCAATTTGACCATCACTTCAAGTTAAGCAAATCACTAGCTATTACGCATTAATTAGTATACTTTTATGCAATGTGCTTTTATTAAATTACTAACCATATTTGACCATCACTTAAACAGTTGTGAAATAGAAATATAGCACCAATAATGAGACTTGCTTTAAGAAATTAAGAAAGAGAAAAAAAACATGATTTAATTCGCACTAAACCGAATGCTAGCTATTTTATTGCGAAATAGCTGCCTTTGTATGTGTTTGGTGCAATCATAATATTAAACTGAATATATGAAACGAAGCCAACTACTAAATATGTTGTTAATTAGTGTAAATTATTCCACAGTCTTGGTAGTGTCCTTTACCTCTTTCAATTTTCCTTCAAACCTAATATAACAATGATGATAACGCAATAAAAACAAGAACAGTTAGATATTCAATAAAGACCTCAAATCATAATATTTTTAATTGCTGGAAAGAATCCATTTTCAAACGTAACCTATATTGTTTCTTGTATTTATTCACGCCATACACTACCTAACTAAAACCATAACAAAACACAAAAACAGAGTCACTCTGCCAATTGCCAAACGCTTCAAAGCAATGAAGCCACCTCCCTCCTCTTCTTCTTCGCCTTCTATTCTCAGAAAAGCTCGTCTTTCTCCTTTTCTATTCACTTTATTAGCTTTTATTGTCTTTGTCACCATTCTTTATAGTGAAGATTTTAGCTGCATTTTTAGCCAGCTTGAATATTCTAGTCTATCTGGTCCTCCCAATTCCATTTCAAGAATCAGTGAGTAATTCATTCATCATATTCGACACTTCTTTTTCCAGCAAAGTTTTTGTTTTATCGATTTGAATGCATGAACATAGTTTTAGTTGAAAGAATATAACCTTATATCTACTGATCACAGTATAATAAGTACAATTTTAATTGCTACCGAAAGTTACTTACCTTATTTTCTAGGCTACTAATTCCACCTGTTATTATTAATTACCTTTCGAGTGAGCTGATAGTGTAAAATTTTTTGTACTATCATCAATATATATAATTTGACTATGCATGCATGTGTTTGGAATTATGGTGGTAGAGAAGAACAAGAAGTTGCCATTTGCCATTGGAGAGACAGAGGAAGGGTGCGACTTGTTCAGTGGGAGGTGGGTTCGTGATTACAGCCGACCGCTATACGAGGAAGAGGAGTGTCCTTATATACAGCCACAATTAACTTGCCAAGAACATGGACGACCAGACAAAGATTATCAGCATTGGAGATGGCAACCGCATAGTTGTTCTCTTCCAAGGCATGTCAAGTTTAATTTTAAGTCAAATTTGCACATCTTTTCTTTAGTCGTCTACTATATCATTAACCAACACATCATTGGACATTATCAGTCACAACTAAATGACACTTGCACCTAAACAATCACAATCTCAAGACGAAGCCACAACCAATTGATGCGTAATTCTTTTCCTTGATCAAGTTGATCTAAGCCACAAAAATAAGTATAAGACATATTTTCGAACCCAAACTTCCTCCTTAATACACATAACTTGTGAATATATTAGAACCCTAACTTCTATGTTAATACAAATAACTTCTAAATTCTGGATCCGTCACATACATGCATGTGTGACATACAAAGCTAGGCAACGAAAAGAAAACCTAAGTTGATTGTTAGTGACTCGCCGGCTAGCTATTATTTGTTTGAGAAATGATTCATTCACTAATCTTATTAATCTGGTTGACTACATTTTACTCTTCGTCCATATTTGATAATGTTGGTTTATTATGTGTAGTTCAACAACTCTTAATTACCTGCTAGAACGCGGGAGACCATTTTATTTGTCTTTAATCATTTTATAATTTCTATTCTCTATTCTCTGTGACAATTGCAGTTTCAACGCGACGCTAATGCTGGAAACCCTTAGAGGAAAGAGGATGTTATACGTGGGAGATTCCTTAAACAGAGGACAATATATTTCAATGGTTTGTCTTCTCCACAGACTCATTCCTGAGAATGCTAAGTCCATGGAAACTTTTGGCTCCCTCTCTGTCTTCACAGCCAAGGTGATCATTTTAAAGTTGCATATATAGCACAATCCTATGACTCTATACGTCAACTTAATAAATGTTGCTTTAGCTTAAATTTAATTAATATTGCAGGATTACAACGCGACGATTGAGTTCTACTGGGCACCATTTTTGCTGGAATCAAATGCTGATGATGCAGTGGTACATAGAATATCTGATAGAGTTGTGAGGAAAGGTTCAATAAATAAGCACGGAAAGAATTGGAAAGGGGCTGATATAGTCGTTTTCAATACTTATCTTTGGTGGATGACCGGCCTAGAATTTAACATTTTGTAATTATCTTTCCCTCTCTTATTCTTTTTACAAATAAAGTTTAACACATCTGCCTTACCTGGCACTATAAAAAGGTTTTGTAACATTAGATCAAAGTAAACTACAACATCATGCAATTTTCTCCAGTAAGACTAATTTGGTAATTTAAAAATTATGTACATAAATTTCTATGATCTATCAAAATATATTGACAGTGTAAAATTTCTTCTATTTAGATTTTTCTGTTTGCGAATGGCTAAATGATATTGAAACAGGCAAGGGTCTTTTGAGGATGAGGTGAAGGATATAGCGATAGTATCAACAGAGGATGCATATCGAATGGGAATGAAGAGTATGCTGAGATGGGTGAAAAAGAACATGGATCCAAAGAAAACCAGAGTCTTTTTCACTAGCATGTCACCTTCTCATCAAAAGTAATAATCTTCAATTTCTGTTGAATTTTTCTTTGTCATGTTAAAATTGGAAAATAGCAATACTTAGTTAAGCTTTATTTTTGCAGGAGCATAGATTGGGGAGGAGAACCAAATAAGAACTGTTACAATGAAACAAAAATTATAGAGGACCCAACTTACTGGGGATCAGATAGCAGAAAAAGTATAATGCAAGTGATTGGAGAAGTGTTTCGTAAAACAAAGGTACCCATTACATTTCTCAACATCACACAGCTCTCAAGTTACAGAAAAGATGCTCACACTTCAATTTACAAGAAACAATGGAATCCATTAACAACAGAGCAATTGGCAAATCCAGTTAGCTACGCTGATTGTGTGCATTGGTGTTTGCCTGGTCTTCAAGATACTTGGAATGAGCTTTTATTCGCCAAACTTTTCTATCCTTGAGATCTTAAGAGCATGAAACAAATTCGTATTACCACACTTTCAAAATGGTTGTGTGGAGGAGGATGATATCAATTTCGTTACCTATTTTTTGATTTGTTTTTTTGGATGACATTTGTGGACAGAAAATTGTTTTAACAAAATGAAATATCTGTGTATAAATGTAGTGATTCTTGCAAAAATTGTGATTCTTGCAATTATGTGAAAATAACTCTTGCAAAGAGAAATTGTGATTTTCAATTTTATTTATGGAAAATTGGCATGTATATACCATTCCTAACAACTATTGGCACGATTTAGCTAAAGATTTGGCTTAGCAACTAAAACTCAAAAAATAGCAATGGATAGCCAAAATCCTACCAAACAAACTTAAAAATAGGAGAATTTGAATATTGAACTCCTCATTTCACGCTTGTCCCTTTCCATTAATCTGACAACCACACCTAAGTGAACCACAATACAAAAATTATTGTTAGTCATTGCTAAATAGCCATTCTAAAGCCTAAAATATACACTACGGTTAATTACGGAGCGAAGCCTATAGCAATGCACTTAAAGTAATAATGAACAATATTGAAATGACAGATAGACTCAAATAGCATGCCACCTGCAAACTTTAGTGAGACTACGCATACATATATAAGAAATTGTATAAATAGTTGAAGTGGTATACAAGTTAACAAAAGTGTGCAAGGTGTCACTAGCAAGTTGATAACTTGAGACCGGAACCAAAGTAAGGTAACAAATCTGCAAAATTAAAGAACACTAATAAGAAAATACAAAGAACCGTAGTAAAAAACATTCCAGCTGAATGGACGTCTAGTCAGGTTTGACTAGTGTATGCATGCGCTATACAAATCTGGAGCATAAAATAGCCTTGGGAAACCATTCTGACTATGTTCTTCAACTTCCTCTTCTATTTTCTCTCTTCTTTAGCTTCCTAAAGTTCAATATTTTTTGTTTTGTCATCCATCAAACCCTGTTTGCTTTTGTGGCAAATACTGTAGGTTGAAGACTTCAACAACTCCTAAAAATCCCGATCGAAAATTTTGGGGTTGTAAAGTGTCAAATGTGAGTAAATTTTGTGTTTAGAAGTTATATAGGATACGTGCTTTTATTCGATCACCGAAAATTATTTGTTATATTTTGTAGGATAATGGTATGTGCGACTATTTTAGAGGGCACGATGAGCCATTGACAAACCAAACAAGCACGGTATTTGTCGCAGTTGAGGATGTCCTCGGTTGACGATGATACAGAGGACGATGACACTTCCTCCGCTTGAGTTCAGCAAGTAAAAATAACTTTACCCTTCCATCTCTTAAAGAGAGTGAAATAGAATGTCTGTTGAGATCTCCTACCTTAATATCAATAATTTTTCAACTATAATAAAGTTGAATTTCTTTAAAATTGTTTGTGAAATACAATTACTGTTGAAAAATAAAATGAAGAACATAAAATATCTTCAGGCTGAGGCGCTGATATCTTACTCTTTTTAAAAATATTCATGTCTGCTACGATAGAATCTTCACCGATTCAGTAGTAATACTTTTAACTTGTCTACCCTAAGGTACAATACATAGCGGGAGCTTAATGCACCGGGCTGCCCTTTTTTGCCTCTAAGGTACAACAACTTGATTATGTCGTATCATTCAGACAAACTCTGGACAAGTTGTTGAGTCCAAAGCTCCACTATTTAGAACACCTTTCTTCAACAAAGTAAAACTCTTTTTTAATGACTCTAACCTCCCTTTTTCAAGCACTGTACAATATTTTCCATACACCATATTAGGGAAGAAAGACTTCTATTTAAAGGTGTAAGAACTCTTCATTGGATTAAATTGGAAGAAAATGGGGTAATAAGTTATGAGATCATGAAAAACATGGGTTAATAGATGAATTAGCGTGTAATTACTAGGAGAACATGAGAAAATAGTTACAAAGAAGTTATAACCATTTTCTACATCATAGAGCAGTGGATTAATTAGGAGTTATGACCACTTCTCAAATCATGGGATAATACAATTTTAATAATAAAATGCTAAAGAACACCAACAACACAAACCGCAATTGAAATTATATGCTTTTCTCCAAGTTGCAATTATTATGTAAAGTTTTTTGGTATAATTTGTACCGAAATCAAAATAGATCAAACCGACTACATATATATATCCTATTTGGACCATATAAATTACAACATGTTTACCTTCAAAACTTGTGGCATCTAACCTCCAAATCTTGAATCCGCTACTGATAATACATATGTTTAGTTGGCAATTGTTTGTGAAAAACATAAAGAAAAAGATAGCATCCAAAACATCTAATTCTTGACCAGCAACGTCGCAGTCATTAGGCTTACCATTAAAATCTAATGAAGCAATTTGTATTGGAGTTAATCTGCTCCTGTGTAACAAGTTGGACAGTTTCACGTATAGATATTATTATAATAACTGATCATCTTGTACTTAATCCTTAAAACAAGTCCTAAATATATCAAAAAGATAAGAACGACGTTAGGAAAAATGCCAACACACCATATATTATAAACCACTTAAATAAATACACAATTAGAAGAGTATAAGAATGGAATAAACAGTTAAGAAGCAATTCAAAAATAAAAACTGAAATGAGTCTACCAGAATATCACCTTGACATAAGTATTTTCTTCCGTTGCTTTTCATTTAACCTACAGTTTTTATTGACTTAGTGTAGTGCTTCTTTTAAACATGTATAGATTAGCTAATTGAGATGCTGTGCTTTCTATAACAGATAATTTCATGCTGATTCTTTCGGAATTTTGAATTTCTAAAACAGTCTCCAAACGTTATATATATGGCTGTGTACATCTTTTGAAGTCTTAAAAAGCTGGTGTAAAGTGTTACTTCACAGATTTAATCCTTTGGAATACCATTACGTACCGCTAGAGGCTCTTTATTTTGCATGCAATAATACAGTGTCAGTGTATGACCTTTAGACTAATCCCAGGATTATAATGCAACGATTGAGTTTCACGGAGCATCATTTCTTCTTGAATCAAACAATGGTTAATCCTGGCCAGCATAGAATACCTGATCGAATTGTTCGCAGAGATTAAAATATGGTACATACTGGTGATAGTTACTACATTGGTGTTCAACACCTATATTTGGTAAATGATGAGGTTGGGCTAAATTGGTCCAAAAATATTCTTAGCATGTTGTGATATTGTTTGCTTGAGTCAAACCCTCACGATTTTTCCCTAAAGGCCTGACATAATTAAGAGCATCAAACAATTTATAAGTACTTTGTTTTTTTTTCTACTTTCTAAGTGGAACTTTATTCACATACACCCAATAATCTTCCTTTTGAACTAAGTCTTACATGATCCATTACTATCATGAGCTAATTTGAAGACTAATTGTGTGTCACCCAAATAAAAATCAATGAGAGAAATAAGAGCTTTGAGAAGATATGCACTCAACTATTATTCGGGGTATAACTCTGTGCTCAGTTCACTCTTAAGTTCTTTTCACTCTTTCGATTTCAACAGATGATTAGGTTATCTTAAGAATTAAAATTCTTCTTCCGAATGAAATAGAGTTCGCTAACAACGTAATGATACGTGTTGTGAGCGTATGCAAGAATACAGTGAATGAATGATCTTACGAAGAATGTCTCTCGACTATTCCTCTAAATTGGGTCAATTGATAACTCTACAAGCTCTCTCGACTATTCCTCTAAATTGGGTCAATTGATAACTCTACTAGCTGTTTCGATTACCTATGAGAGTCGTGAAATTAACCCAAACAAGATAACACAATGAGAGTTGCAGTAACACTTCTCTTTCGATTAAAGTAAAACCACAATTAACCTTGCAATTCAATTAGAAACTCGTTCAACAAATTCAAGCAACTAATAGAAATTAAACCCACAACAATAATCAAATCACAATATCTATCAATAACCCTAAGAAAAGACTACTCCATAGTGGAGAAACTGTTCATCACAAGAGTATTAAGAGAATAAGAAAATATTACAACCCACGAATTCAAACAAACTTTCGTTTTGAATGATTCAGATGAAGTATTCAAAGTCTATGATGTTCCTTGCCTTCTTCTCTCCAAAAGTTGCTCCAAAATCCAAGATCCCTCATTTGGGACAAGCTTAGGCTTCATATAGGTCAAGGGAATGTCCCACAATTTACAAAAATAGGCCTTACTAATATTTTCTGGAGGCGTACGTGCGCGGCCGCGCACCTAGGTATATGGGCACGGATGTGGGCGTGCATCTTGTCCAATCCGTCTGTGGTATGTGCGCGGTCAGGTGCGCGTTTGGGGATGCTCGTGCGCAGCCGCGCATGCCCTTCTCTCTCTCTCTCTCTCTCTCTCTCTCTCTCACTCAGCCGGTTTCCCTCCTACTTCGTGCACTATCTGTCCATTGATCCCCTCTGTACCACCTGCACCGAAAGGCAATATATTAGACCATAAGCAGGCTAAGTCCCTATCAAATCAACCAAATCAAGAAAACGAAGAGGGTCGAAATGTCGAGTAATTTTAAGCTCATCAAACACCCCCATACTTAGCTTTTGCTCGTCCCGAGCAAATCTAGAAACAAAATGCCCTAACACTGTGACCTCCTTAGACAGGTGGCCAGCCAGAATCAACTAGGCACCATCTTATGGTCACATTCAACCTTAACCCTAGTCATGACATCCCACTAGTGTGGTGGTCAAATCGGCGCCAAATCCTCGATAAACCTCACAAGAAAGAAACGATGCATGTTCATATAACAATTGCAAACAACAACATAGGGCAATAACACAACAATCACTCACCCTCACAAAGAAGTGAATCATGCCTTCAAAAGTACCATAAGCTTGGCTATCGTATGACTCTCCACTAATGTTGGAACTGCTTCGTCTAGATCATGTAGGGCTTTGCATTCGTTTGTAACATAAGCTATAGGACGGGTCGGATAAGATATCTATAAGAGTACTTCCATATCCCTAAGCATTTTAATACCTACAAATTCATATGTGACCTACTCCTTTTTTATTGACAATTGTTCACAAACTTCCCATTCAAAAATACACCCATTTCACATTTCTTTAAGCACAACATACAAAGATGTTCACTTTTATTTCCTTACTCAGCATGAGAGTATTTTCCCTTTTTTCCTTTTCTTTCTTGTTTTTTTTCTTTTCACAATCCCCTGCTAGCGTACCTCACATACATTCATAATGGTGCACCTTTTTACACTTCTCATCGGTTTCACTCAAAACCAACCCCCACCCCTACTCTTATCTCTTTTCATCTTTTAGAATCACGCACAAGGCATTCAAGTGCTTAAGGATTGCTACAGGTTCAGTTTGTAATGTGGTTGCCAAAGAAAGAGGGACTTAGGCTCAATTAGGCTAACTAGGGAAAAATTTATCAATTCTTTGGAGGGGTCAAAGCAACAGAAAAGGGCTATCAAAGAAGGCCTACGGTCATCTCCAAACTCAACTATTACCTATCATTTCGCCTTGAGTCACAACCAAGCCTAGTTCTAGACCCTGTCAGGTATGACTACCAAGCAAGCATTCATCTCACCACACATAGTATTTTGGATAGGCACTCAATTCAGACCGCAGTCACCAATGATCTCTCTGACTCACAAGGACATGATCATGCATCCCACAAATCAGGCACAATTAATTTTGCCAACCACCGACAACTTATCAAAAATTTATCTAAAAGAAACAAAAATCTACTCTAGAAAGTGTTTAGTTCAAAATATTACGACCATGGTAAAGAACCAAACAAGAAACGCATGAAAGTACAAGTGAAGAAGTTATCCTAAAAAAGTTAGAGGTAGTTATGAGTTATAGTCGTCAGCTTGGCTCAACCGAGCACGCTCAACTGATTATGATGCTCGAGAATTTCTTAGCAAATCTTCCAACAAGATACGGTTTTAACTTATGCCCGTTTGCCTTAAAACTCTCCGTTCCTTCCATGTTTGGACCTCAATCACCCCACGTGGTGATACATGTTTCACCACATACGGTCCCGTCCATCTTGACTTAAATGTTTCGGGGAACAATCTGAGTCTACTATTGTATAGCAAGACTTTTTCCCCTTCATGAAATTCTTTTGGTTTAATCAGACGGTCATACCATTTCTTCGTCTTTTCCTTAAAAATTCGCACATTCTCATACATATCAAATCTGAATTCCTCTAGCTCATTCATTTGTTCCATTTTGTGCTCACCTGCAATACTAAGATCAAGATTAAACAATTTAATTGTCCAATAAGTCTTATGTTCTATCTCCACAGGTAAGTGACATGACTTTCCATATACCATATTGAAGAGTGAAGTCCATATGGTTGTTTTGAACGCTGTTCTATATGCACATAGAGCTTCATCTAACTTTACTGACCAATCTTTTCCGGAAGCACTAACCGTTTTTTGTAGAATTCGTTTAAGTTTATGGTTAGCTACTCTTATTTTCCCATTAGTTTGAGCATGATATGTGTTGACAACCAATTTTTGAACCTCCCTTTTAAAATTAATTTATTTATACTTAACAATTTACAATAAATATTTTGAATATATTTTCAATCAATAACACCTATTTTTACAAATTAATTTGGTATTAGTAATTTTGAAATTGAGAATTCAATTTTATAATTATAATTATAAATATATCATACGTACTATTTTACGATTATTAGAATAACCTTATATATTGCCTAGGTCTTACAATCAGTTTAATTAGTTATTCTTTGATTTTTAGTTAATTGCTCTGCCATTTCAATAATTCGAAACTAATATCACAATTTAGAAAATAGAGTATTTTACAATTAAATATTTTTACAATAATTAGTAGTGTATATGATAACTATAATTTTACTATATTTTATTGAAAATAATTAAGTTTAGTTAATTTAATTTCAAAAGGGATTAAAAGGGCTAAAGGCTATAATTGTAATTCTCTAATTAAACACAAAATGGCTATCTTTTAAATTAAAACTAGCCCAATACATAGGCCCAATCTGGAATTATTCCAGTCCAAACAATCCCTCTAATCCAATGCGGCGATCCGCATCCCTCTCCCTAAGCAATATAATGCTTGCCACGTCGCCCATTTCCACCACTCACATGAGAAACACACACACATATCTGAGCCGTTGATTCATCCGATCAACGATCCACATTTTATCTTGATTTCCCTTTTAATTTTAACGCCTCCCAGATCCAATCTCAGCTGTTGAAACACATGGATCCAACGGCTCACATATCTCCTCGTTAAAATCTTTTAATACTTGAATTATCAGGGCTGTTGATCAAATGATTGTCACGATTCCAATTTTACTCCATAGGATGTCATGATGGCACCTAGTCTCTAAGACTAGGTAAGCCTAACATACATGTAGAATATAACTGAGATAATGATAAAACTCTCAAATAACTCAGTAACTATTATGAGAGAATTCCTCAACTCAACAGAAACAAACTTCCCAAAATTTGGTGATATCAAGTCACAAGCTCTGCAAGAAAGTACTGAACATTCCTATACAACAGTATCTATAAATAGGAAAAAAAATGAAGTAGAATTAGATAGAGGGTGACTCCGAGGCCTACGGACGCCGGCAGGTATAACTTGAAGTCTCCAAATCCGAACTCAACTCACTGGTGCCTGAGCTGGTAAGAGGTACCTGGATCTGCACAAAAAGATGTGCAGAAGCGTAGCATGAGTATACCACAACGATGCCTAGTAAGTGCCAAGCCTAACCTCGGTAGAGTAGTGACGAGGTTAGGTCAAGGCCCTACTGGAATACATAAGAAAACTGAACAAGTATATATGATAGTGTGATAATGATAAATAATGGAAATGATTAAATGATGAGATATACCAGGAATAGCTACACTAAACTAAGGCAAATAAGGCATCACAAAATAAAACTAGAAATAATATGCCAAGAAAATAAAGCAACCAAAACAACAAGTGATGTAATAGAAAAGTACCAACAAGAATCACTACCGAGGTACTGCCTCGTAGTCGCATATCACAAAACAATTCATAATCTTTCCTTATATCACTGCGAGAGCCTTGCATTTAGTTTTGAAAATCATTTTTCTCACAATAGCTTCCCGCATTTTAGCCCACCTTATCACACCGCGTAGCTTGAAGTAGTTCCCCTACTAGCAATATGTGTATCATGCCTACCTTATCTCACCACATGCATTTCAACCCTAATCCTTATACCACCGCATGCGTATCAATATCACAACGTATTACAAATCGCACCTCAAGTGCCCAATATCACAAATTGCCAAAGAAGTCAACAATAATAGTGTTTCCAAACTAAATAGCCCATGGCTCAACCAAAATATGCACAAGAGTCTCAACAATAACAACCGAAAGTGTATAACTCAAGAAGAATGGTATTTCAGAACTACAACCTTGCATCAATGTGAATCACAACCTTTATAACTCAATACCACTTTAAACAATAAGATTTTTCAAGAAATAACAACTTCAAGTAAGGAACTCAAATAAGGAATAGAGAAAATAATAACTTCAACTAAACATGTAAAGACAATTAACAAGAGATAAGACAAGTAGAGCATGTGAAGATAGACTAATGATGATGAATATACCATATTATGGTAACTCAATTAAAGGCATGAAAGTAATCTACATAGCTAAAACCGGTCAATTACCACAATTAGGCCGTGTACACACTCGTCACCTTACGTACACGACTTCCATATATCACAATTAACACAAAATAACACCAATCCTAAGAGGTAATTCCCCTACATAAAGTTAGGCAAGACACTTACCTCAAAATACGCCTACTCAATCCACTAGTAAGCCCTTCCCTCGATTATCCAACTCCGAACGGCTTGAATCTAGCCAAAACAACTTCATACCATAAATATAAACTATAGGAAACTATTCCGAGCAATTAAGTTACGATCTTTAAAGAGAAACAAAAAGTCAACTAAAAAGTTAACATCGGGCTCGCATCTCGGAACCTGACCAAAAGTATAAAATTCAAACACACATTCGATAACGAGTACAACCATGCAAGAATTACTCGAATCCGACTTTAAATCGCCTTTCAAATCCCCAAATTTAGTCTAAGAAGTTTTCACAATTTTTCCCCAAATTTTCAACTCAAATCACTAATTAAATGATGAAAATAACAATGGATTCATGTAATATAGCCAAATCCATGTTACAATCACATACCCCGATGATTTCCTTGAAAATCCCTCGAAATATCGGCACAAACCAAGCTCTCTAGGTCCAAAAAAAAAAGTGAGATGAAACTCTCGACCTAAGCCCTTTTCCCCCCAGCGATTTCGCATCTGCGGGCTCACTGTCGCACCTGCGAAAAATTCATCGCAGGTGCGGCTCCCAATAAGATTAGAGAATTTTGCTTTTGCGGACTAAATCATGCACCCGCGACACCGCACCTACGCACACACGCCTGCGGAGGGTCTCCGCTTCTTCTACCCCAGGGCTGGCTAGCCCTTTCTGCTTCTATGATGCTCTTCTCACACCAGCGAGTCCACTTCTACGGATAAATGACCGCACATGCGGTCACAACTGACTAAGCCCAATTTCACTTATGCGACGCGAGGCTGGTTCTGCCGTGCCGCAGCAGCGACCCAAATTCAGCAATCACCTAAGTCCAAAATTGTTTCGGATTCAATCCGAATCACCCCCGGGCCCCCAGGACCCCGTCTGAATATACCAACAAGTTCCAAAACACATAAGGGACCTACTCAAGGCCAAAAATCACATCCAATAACATCGATTCAACGAATCACAACCTAATTCAGGCCTATTGAAACTATGAGCATCCGTCTTCCAAAATTAACGCCGAATCATACCAAAACAACTCCAATTTACTTCAAATTTTGCACACAAGTCATAATGACATGACAAACCTATTACAACTTCCGAAATTGAAATCCGACCCTGATATCAATAAAGTCAACTCCTGATCAAACTTCGCAACCTTCCAAACCTTCAACTTCCTAATTTTCGCCAATTCAAATCGAAATGACCTACGGACCTCTAAATCAATATCTGGACACGCTCCTAAGTTCAAAATCACCATAAAAAGCTATTGGAATCGTCAAAACTCCACTCTAGAGTCGTCAACACAAAGCTCAAACTATGGTCAACTCCTTTAACTTAAACCTCCAACTTAGGGACTATGTGTCCCATTTCATTTCGAAACTCACCCGAAACCAAAACTAACTACCTCATCAAGTCACATAACCATAATATGACATAGAGGAGGCAATAAATAGGGGATTGAGGCTAATATACTCAAAATGACAGGCCGGTCATGTCATCCTCCCTCTCTTAAAACAAACGTTCATCCTCGAACGAGTATAGAGACATACCTAAAGTGGTGAAAAGATGAGGATAATGGCTACGCATATCATGCTTGGTTTCCTAAGTCGTCTCCTCGACTGGTTGACCCCTCCACTGAATCTTCACTGAAGCAATGCTCTTCGACCTCAAATTTCGGAGTTGCCTGTCCAAAATGGCCACCGGCTCCTCAACATAAGACAAATCCTTGTCCAATTGGACTGAGATGAAATCTAACACATGGGACGGATCACCGTGATACTTTCGAAGCATAGAAACACGGAATACTGGATGGACTGTAGCTAGACTAGGTGGCAGTGCAAGCTTGTAGGCCACCTCACCAATCCTCTCAAGAATCTCAAAAGGTTCGATATACCTAGGGCTCAACTTGCCCTTCTTCCTGAACCTCATAACACCGTTCATGGGCGAAACCCGGAGCAAGACCCGCTCCCTAACCATGAATACAACATCACAAACCTTCCGATCCGTAACTCTTTTGTCTAGATTGGGCTGTACGAAGTCTGTCTTGAATCAATTTAACCTTTTCCAAAGCATCCTGAACTAAGTCAGTACCCCGTAGCCTAGCCTCACCCGGCTCAAACCAACCCACCAAAGATCGACACCGCCTCTCATACAAGGCCTCATACAGAGCCATCTGAACGGTCGACTGGTAGTTGTTGTTGTAGGCAAACTCCGCAAGCGGCAAGAACTGCTCCCATGAACCCCCGAACCTCATGACACAGGCACAAAGCATATCCTCCAATATCTGAATAGTGCGCTCAGACTGCCCGTCTGTCTGAGGGTGGAATGTCGTACTCAACTCAACCCGTGTGCCTAATTCACGTTGTACGGCCTTCCAGAATCGCGATGTAAGCTGAGTACCCCAATTTGAGATGATAGATACCGGCACGCTATGAAGTCGGACAATCTCGTGAATATAGACCTGAGCCAGCTGCTCTGAAGAATAAGTAGTCACCATTGGAATGAAATGAGCCGACTTGGTCAACCTATCAACAATCACCCATACTGCATCAAGCTTCTTCTGAGTCTCTGGGAGCCCAACAACGAAATCCATGGTAACTCGCTCCTATTTCCACTCAGGAATCTCAAGCCTCTGAAGAAACCCACCTGGCCGCTGATGCTCATACTTCACCTGCTGACCATTTAGGCACCGAGCTACATACTCTACGATGTCTTTCTTCATCCTCCTCCACTAATAGTGCTGCCTCAAATCCTGATACATCTTAGCGGCAACCGGATGAATGGAGTACCACGAACTATGGGCCTCCTAAAGAATCAACTCACGCAAACCATCCACATTAGGCACAGCCAGCCAGCCCTGCACCCGTAACACACCGTCATCTCCAATAGTAACCTCCTTGGCATCACCATGCTGAACCGTGTCCTTAAGGACAAGCAAATGGGGTTCATCATACTGACGGTCTCTAATACGATCATATAGAAAAGACTGAGAAACCACACAAGCCAAAACTCAACTCGCTTTTGAAACATCCAATCTAACAAACTGGTTGGCCAAGGCCTGAACATCTAATGCTAATGGCCTCTCCATTGTCAATAGATATGCTAAACTACCCAAGCTCTCTGCCTTTTAACTCAAGGCATCGTCCACCACATTGGCCTTCCCGGGATGATATTGAATAGTGATATCATAGTCTTTAAGCAACTCTAACCACTTCCGCTGCCGCAAGTTAAGATCCTTATGTTTGATTAGATGTTGTAGACTCCGGTGGTCGGTATAGACCTCACAAGGGACACCGTACAAATAGTGCCGCCAAATCTTCAAGGCATGAACTATAGCTGCTAATTCCAGGTCGTAGACATGATAATTCTTCTCATGCACCTTAAGTTGTCTAGACACGTGGGCAATCACCCTACCGTCTTGCATCAACACTGTGCCAAGTCCAACACATAACGCATCACAGTACACAGTGTAAGACCCTGAACCCGTAGGCAACACCAACACTGGGGCGGTAGTCAAAACAGTCTTGAGCTTTTGAAAGTTCTCCTCACACTCCTCGGTCCATCTGAACGAAGCACCCTTCTGGGTGTATCTGGTCATACGTAGAGTAATACATAGGAAACCCTCTATGAAAAGTTGGTAATACCCTGCAAAACCAAGAAAATTCCGGATCTCAGTGCGAACTCTGCACTGCTTCAATCTTATTTGGATCTACCTTTATGATCTCACTCGACACACGTGACCCATAAATACCACCGAATCAAGCTAGAATTCACACTTTGAAAACTTTGCATACAACTTCTTTTCTCTCAAGGTCTGGAGCACAATCCTAAATGCTGCTCATGATCCTCCCGACTCCGGGAGTACACCAAGATATCATCAATAAAAATAATTACGAATGAGTCAAGATATGGCTGGAATACACTGTTCATTAAGTGCATGAATATTGCTGGGGCATTGATCAGCCTAAATGACATCACAAGGAACTTATGGTGACCATACCGAGTTCTAAAAGCAGTCTTCAGAATATTCGGATCCCGATTCTTTAGCTGGTGATAACCTGACCGCAAATAAATCTCGGAGAACACCCTAACACCCTGTTGCTAATCAAATACGTCATCAAAGCATGGAAATGGATACTTGTTCTTCACTGTAACCTTGTTCAGCTGCCGATAATCGATATACATGGGCATAAAACCATCTTTCTTCTTTACAAACAAGACCGGAGCACCCCAAGGTGACACACTGGGCCGAATGAAACCCTTATCAAGCAACTCTTTCAACTGATCCTTTAACTCCTTCAACTCTGATGGGGCCATACGATATGGTAGAATTGAAATGGGCTGAGTGCCCGGCACCAAATTAATACCTAAATCGATATCCTTATCAAGTGGCATGCCTAGAAGATCCGTCGAAAATACATCTGGATAGTATCTCACTACTGGAACTGACTCAATGGTAGGATTATTAACACTGACATCCCTCACAAAGGCTAGATATGAATCACACCCCTTCCTAACCATTCATTTTGCCTTAAGGAAAGACACCACCATGCTAGGAACATAATCCAAAGTACCCCTCTACTCCAACCGCGACAAACCTGGCATAGCCAACATCACCATCTTGGCGTGACAATCGAGAATAGCATGATAGGGCGACAACCATCCCATGCCTAAAATAACATCAAAATCTACCATACCGAGCAACAATAAATCAACTCTGGTCTCAAAACCACCAAGAACAACTAAACACGATCGATACAGATAGTCAACAATAATGGAATCTCCCACAGGCGTGGACACATAGATAGGAGAACTTAAAGAATCACGGGATATACCCAAATATGAAGCAAAGTAAGATGATACATATGAATAAGTGGATCCTGGATCAAATAAGACTGATGCATCTCTATGACAAACCAGAACAATACCTATGATAACTAAGTATTATGCAACTACCTCAGTCCTACTCGGAAGAGCATAACATCTGGCCTGGCCTCCCCCTCTAGGGAGACCCCTACCTGCTTGACTTGCACCCTTAGGTGGCTGAGCAGGTGGAGTGGCAATTGGTGCAGTAACCATGGCCTAAGAAGTCTGGGGACCCTGTGGAATACGTGGAGTCTAAGTAGTCTGTGGAGGTGCATCCCTCCTGAGTCTAGGGCAGTCCTTCACCATATGACGAGTATCATCAGATTCAAAACAAGCTCTCAGAAGACGTGGCTGCTAAAATTGGCTCGGGCCTGGTCGACTAGAGTGACCTCGGAAAGCACCCCGTGCAGGAGGTGCACTAGATAGTGGCGGTGCATAATGGGCAACCTGAGACCTGGGAGAACCCAGAATACCACTGGAAGCTGGAAGTGCTAAATGAACTAGATGACTCATATAGCCTCTACCATGACAGGCTGCAACTAGGGCATGGGCACCACTATATGTGCCGGAATATTGAGGACTCTTGGCCTCCCTATCCTCTCTCTCCCGGCCCTGCATACCTTCTAATATCCGAGTGATCTCTACCACCTGCTGGTGTAGGGTATCAACCTCCAACTCTTGAGCCATGCTGAATCTAATACCATAGTTGATCCCCTCGATAAATTGATCGACTCGCCCTCTGACTGTGGAAACTAAAGCAGGTGCATGTCTGGACAACTTGCTAAACCTGATAACATACTCTGATACGGTCATAGCACCCTGGCGCAACTGCTCAAACTCTACGTGCCATGCATATCAAAGGCTCTAGGGAACAAACTCTCTTAGGAACATCTCTGAAAACTGAGCCCAGGTGAGTGAAGCTGCCTCGGGGGGGCTACCCTCCGCATAAGCCCGCCACTACTAGTACGCTTGTCCCGACAGCTAGAAGGTTGTGAAAGCCACCCCGCTAGTCTCCATTATACCCATTATACGGAGAATATGGTGGCACTTTCAAGAAAGACATGTGCGTCCTCTATAGCTAGGCCGTTGAAAGTAAGAGGATGGTACTTCTTGTTCCTCTCGAGTCTGAGATGCTCCTCCTTAGACACTGCTGCCCTAACCTCGGGCTGAACTTAGGCAATCAGCTACACTGGTATGACCTCTGGGACCTGGTCAACATGGACCCGCTGCTCTGGGATACGGGCTGTGGGAGTCTAGTCTTCTCCTCTGGCCTGAGACGTGGCTGGTGCAAGTGGAATCAACCCTACCTGAGCTAGAGTACCAAACATGCTCAAGAATTGGGCGAGAGTCTCCTGAAGTGCAGGGGTAGTAACAAGCATCTCAGATCCCTGCCCTCCAACTGGAGCTACTGGTGGCTCCTCTGTCGCAGCTCGCGTAGGTGCTCTGGCTGCACCACGCGCCCGTTCTTGGCCTCTGCCCCTGCCTCGACCTCTCATGGCTCTAGCAGGGGCATAGTTGTCTGATCGTCAGATCCAGCGGTGCGTGTCCTCACCATCTGTAAGAGAATAGAAAGACAAAATTAAGAATTTGTAGTCAACAAATTCGCACGATAAGAAATAATAGAAGTAAAGTTTCCTAACAGTTCCATAGCCTCTCGAAGATAAGTATAGATATATACGTACCAATCCGCTAGACTCTACTAAACCTACTTGGGACTCATAACACATATGAACCTAGAGCTCTGGTACTAACTTGTCACGACCTCAATTTCCCTCTGTAGAATGTCGTGATGAACCTACTCTCTAAGACTAGGTAAGCCTAATATACATGCAGAATATAACTGAGATAATTATAAAACTCTCAAATAACTCAGCAACTATTATAAAAGAATTTCGGAACTTTAACAGAAACAAACTCCCCAAAATCTGGTGATATCAAATCACAAGCTCTACAAGAAAGTACTAAACATCCCTATACAACAATATCTATAAAAAGGGAAAAAATGAAGTAGAACTAGATAAAGGGTGACTCCGAAGCCTGCGGATGCCGACAGGTATACCTTGAAGTCTCTTAATTTGAACTCAACTCACTGGTGCCTGGGCTGGTAAGAGGTACCCGGATCTCCACAAAACGATGTGCAGAAGCGCAGCATGAGCACACCACAACGGTGCCAAGTAAGTGCGAAGTAAGTGCCAAGCCTAACTTCGGTAGAGTAGTGACGAGGTTAGGTCAAGGTCCTACTGGAATAAATAAGAAAATTGAACAAGTATATATGATAATGTGATAATGATAAACAATGGAAATGAGGAAATGACGAGATAAACCAGGAATAGCAACACTGAACTAAGGAAAATAAGGCATCACGAAAGAAAACAAGAAATAATATGCCATGGACACAAAGCAACCAAAACAACAAGTGATGTAATAGAAAAGTACCAACAAGAAACACTACCGAGGTACCGCCTCGTAGTCTCATGTCACAAAATAATTCACAATCTTTCCTTATATCACCGCAGGAGACTTGCATTTAGTTTTGAAAATTATTTTTCCCGAAATAGATTCCCGCGTTTTAGCCCACCTTATCACATCGTGTGGCTTCAACTTGTTCCCCTACTAGCAACACACGTATCAAGCCCACCTTATCTCACCACATGTGTTTCCGCCTCAATCCTTATACCACTGCATGCGTATCAATATCACAACGTATCAAAAATCGCACCTCACGTTCCCAATATCACAACTTCCCAAAGAAGTCAACAATAATTTGTGTTTCCATAATAAATAGCCCATGGATCAACCACAATATGCACAAGAGTCCCAACAATAACAACCAAAGGTGAATAACTCAACAAAAATGGTATTTCACAACTTTACACCCTTGCCTCAATGTGAATCACGACCTTTATAACTCAAAACCAATTTCAACAATTAGAGTTTTCAAGACATAACAACTTCAAGTAAGGAACTCAACGGTAAAATAATGAATAAGAAATAGAGCAAACAATAACTTCAACTAAACAATGTAAAGACAATTAATAAGTAAGAGATAAGACAAGTAGAGCATGTGAAGATGGACTAATGATGATAAATATAACATATTATGGTAACTCAATTAAAGGCATGAAAGGAATCTACATAGCTAAAACTGGTCAATTATCACATTTAGCCCGTGTACTCACTCGTCACCTTGCGTACACAGCTTCCAAATATCACAATTAACATTAAGCAACACCAATCCTAAGGGGTAGTTCCCCCACATAAAGTTAGGCAAGACACTTACCTCAAAACACGCTAACTCAATCCACTAGTAAGCCCTTCCCTCGATTATCCAACTCCGTACGGCTCGAATCTAGCCAAAACAACTTCATACCATAAATATAAACTATAGGAAGCTATTTCGAACAATAAAGTTATGATCTTTAAAGAGAAACAAAACATCAACTCAAAAAGTCAACCTCGGGACCAAAAGTACAAAATCTAAATACCTTTTCGATAACGAGTCCAACTATACAAGAATTACTCGAATCCGACTTCAAATTGCCATTCAAATCCACAAAATTTAGCTAAATAGTTTTCACAGTTTTTCCCAAATTTTCACCAATTCAAGCCGTAACGACCTACAGACCTCCAATTCAACATCCGGACTCCTAAGTCCAAAATCAACATACAGAGCTATTGACTCATCAAAACTCTACTTCGGAGTCATCTACACAAAAGTTATACTACGGTCAACTCTTTTTACTTAAACCTCAAACTTGAGACTATGTGTCCCATTTCACTCCAAAACTCACCCGAAACCAAAAGCAACTACCCCGGCAAGTCACATAACCATAATACAACATAAAGGAGGCAATAAATAGGTGATTGGGGCTAAAATACTCAAAATAACTGATCGGGTCATTACTATGATCCAACGACCCAGATCTTTCCCTTCTATTTTAACCTAGAGACCGGTTGGTCTCACCCCCAAAACCCTAAACATTTCACTCTTGTTCCAGCCGCCCCCTTTCCCTTTCATCTCTTAGTTTTTCTCAAACCCGCGACCATCAATCCCAGAAACCTTGCACTAAATCGTGCAAGGTTATGAATCATGGCCCCAAATCATTCCCTATGCCTTCTGACTCTGCGAATCTCACCAATATCTCCCCATTTCATCATAAGAATTTGAAATCTTAAGTTCTTTGACCTAGACACAAACATGAAACTTCAGTCTTTAAATCTTCTGGTGCTGCAATGAATTCAGAGCATGCATGAGCATCTCATGATGCTTATTCAAAAACAGAGGTCAAATGCAATGACCTCTGGACCTCCGGTCTTTGTCCGATGGGTTCTCACCTATAACGGCTATCACACACTCATGGTAAGATTCTCACTCATTTTTCCTTCTGATTCACTCTGATATCACCCTCCTTGCTATCATCATCCATCCTTCATCATCTTCCACTAATTGATTTGAATTTAAACCCTAAGGCTTCACAACCACTATAAACTGGGGCTTTTAGTGGCTCTACCTAAGACTCAACAATATACCTACCCACTACACCTAATAGCTGAGAAGTTAATACACAATATAGTGTTTTAGAGAAATTTTGATTAAAGTTTGAGTTCTTGGTCACTTTTTGTTTATTTTTTGTTGTTTTCTGATTCTGAGCTTTTTACCGATTGAGATCTTGAGCTCTTGGCTTCCTAAAAGACTAATTTGAACATTCGTTTGGTTTGCTTCCCCAAATGTGGTTAGTAAAACCTCAACCTTGTTCTTCTTTCACTGGTTTAAATTCCTGAATATGAACCGCTATACTATTTTTGTTGAATGATCTTATTAGCAATGTGTTTATGTCTTTTAACTATTTTATATTCTTGGTAATGATTGTTAAGGAGATTCTACAACCACGAACTTCTTTAAGTTATTGAATGTTGATATTGATATGTATATGATGATTCATGTCTATTGTTAATTCTGAAACGACCAAAAAATTCTTAATGCTCTTAATATCTAGTCTAAACCCTCTCTTATGTCCTATTAGCCCTGTTATTACTGTAATGCTAATCTGTCTTGAATATCACTTGCATTTCATAATGGTTTATTTAATAACTTAGACTCAAACAGAGTACAATCCTATCCAGTGTTGAGAATTAGACTGTTACCATAGCACTAAGGCATTAGCTTATGACCTTTAAACCTATTTCACCTCTTTAATATGCCTCTGTGATTCTGTTATTTATTTGATTAAACTCATGACTGCTTATGCAAACCTATCCTAAGCTAATTGGGTCTTTGTATCACTTTTGTATATGCTCTGAGATTACCTTATACTTAGTTTAAGCCATGAAGTAAGGATGAGATGTGTTTGAGTTATGATGATACATTTGTTTAGCTAAAATACTGCTGATAAGTTCCATTATACCTGAAACCCTATCTCAGACATGCTTAACATGTTTCCCCAATGCGATGATACTTTTACCCATTTCTTGAAGCTTATGTGGTGACATTGTTAGTAATACTTTCATAATGTGTCCTATGCTATGTATCTTTTGTGTGTGTTTGTGATCCTGTACTCATTTTTGTTCTTCAATGTCTCTGTTTGTCCCTCATGATCTCATACATTTCCACATTTTTTTAAAACCTCACTAAGATCTCTTAAATAGATTAAACTTAACTTGTGAACTTTAAAAAGATTTTCTTGTTGTTACTGCTTGGATATAACAACCTCCTTTGTTCTTAATGAGATTAGTATGAAGTTAAAACTTTTAGAAACCTTGCATCAAATCGTGCAAGGTTTTGAATCATGACCCCAAATCATTTCCTATCCCTTTTGGCTCTGCGAATCTCACCGATATCTTCCCATTTCATCATAAGAATTTTAAATCTTGAGTTCTTTGACCTAGACACAAATATGAAACTTTAGTCTTCAAATCTTTTGGTGTTGCGACGAAATCAGAGCATGCATGAGCATCTCATGATGTTTATTCGAAACTAGAGGTCAAATGCAATGGCCTCTGGACCTCCAGTCTTTGTCCGATGGGTTCCCATATATAACGGCTGTCATGCACTCATGGTAAGATTCTCACTCATATTTCCTTCCGATTCACTCTGATTTCACTCTGAGTTAACCCTCCTCGCTATCATCATCCATCTTTCATCATCTTCCACTAATTAATTTGAATCTGAAACCCTAGGGCTTCACAGCCACTATAAATTGGGGACTTTAATCCCTTCACCTAAGACACGACAAGATACCTACCCACTACACCTAATAGCTGAGAAGTTAATACACAATATAGTGTTTTAAGGAAATTTCAATTAAAGTTTGAGTTCTTGGTCACTTTCTAATTTTCCTTCCTTTTCTGATTCTGAGCTTGTTACTAATTAAGAGCTTGAGCTCTTGGTTTCCTAAAAGACTAATTTGAACATTCGTTTGGTTTGCTGCCCCGAAGGAGGTCAGTAAAACCTCAACCTTGTTCTTCTTTCACTAGTTTAAATTCTTGAATATGAACCACTTTACTATTTTTGTTGAATGATCTTATTAACAATATGTTCATGCCTTTTAACTATTTTATATGCTTGTTAATGACTGTTAAGTAGATTCTGCAACCATGAACTTCTTTAAGTTGTTGAATGCTGATATTGATAGGCATATGACGATTCATGTCTACTGTTAACTTTGAAACGACCAAAGAACTTCTTAATGCTCTTAATATTTAGTCTAAAACCTCTCTTATGTCCTATCAGCCCTGTTATTACTGTTATGCTAATCTGTCTTGAATATCACTTGTATTTCATAATGGTTCATTTAATAACTTATACTCAAATAGAGTACGATCCTATCTAGTGTTGAGAATTAGACTGTTACCATAGTACTAAGGCATTAGCTTGTGACCTTTAAATCTATTTCACCTCTTTAATATGCCTCTGTGATTCTGTTGTTTATTTGATTAAACCCATGACTGCTTATGCAAACCTGTCCTAAGCTAATTGGGTCTTTGTATCACTTTTGTGTATGCTCTGAGATTACCTTATACTTAGTTTAAGCCATGAAGTAAGGATGAGATGTGTTTGAGTTATGATGATATGTTTGTTTAGCTAAAATACTACTGATAAGTTCCATTATACCTGAAACCCTGTCCCAGACATGCTTAACATGTTTCCCTAATGTGATGATACCTTTACCCATTTCTTGAAGCTTATGTGGTGACATTGTTAGTAATACTTTCATAATATGTCCTATGCTACGTATCTTTTGTGTGTGTTTGTGATCCTGTACTCATTTTTGTTCTTCAATGTCTCTATTTTTCCCTCATGATCTCATACATTCCCACACTGTTTTAAAACCTCATTAAGCTCTCTTAAGTAGATTAAACTTAACTTGTGAACTTTAAAGAGATTTACTTGTTGTTACTGCTTGGATATAACAGCCTCATTTGTTCTCAATGAGATTAGTATGAAGTTAAAACTTTTAGAAAGAAGTGGTTATGTCATTGATTTTTTAAAGTTAAGTAGGACTGATGGTTTGAGATTTTGTTAAGTACTCTTTGGAGTTCCATTTGAATTTGTGAATCTGTAATCTTATTAATACCTTTTTAGAAACTCTGATGTATTTTGGTGTCTCTGATAACATCTGTAGAAGTCCTAACTATGACTGTTGCTTGAATCCCTGATAATACTATTGGAAGGGTCCAATTGAAATCATCAACTTGTGTTTCTTAATTGAGGTTATTGGTCGCTATCTATAATTGAAGCTGCTCACATGTGTCTATATTAGCACTCTTTAAAGAGCATCAATGGTAGTAATAAACCTGTAATGTTGTTAACACTCTCCAGGAGTCTTAATTCTGATTGTTAACCTGCCCACTCCTAATCCCCCTTAGAAGTTAATTGAAGCTATTAGTCCATAAGTCTGTTAACACTTTCAAAAGTCTCAATTTGTATTGTTAACCTGTGTGTACAAAAGGGCAAGACTTAAATTAAAACCAATCTGTAATTAGTCTAATTAAGGGTTATTAGGGTAAGTGTATTTATGTTTATAACTGGTGTAGACTTGGACTATGCACTCTCTCTATCCTTAAGATATATGACCTCATGTGTTTGGTTCTTTAACAGTAGTATGACAATATCTCTGCCTCTATGTATGCTTAAGGCTGATTTCTTTTGAACCTGCATAACATGTTACTCATAGTGAATCATGCATTTAATTTTGACATATGGTTATAACAATATGAATAGGTAGTCTTGTAGTATTCTGTATATGTACTTCTAAGGCATGATATCACTGTGGTATTGGGATTTACATTGAAAATGTCTCATTGGCACTTAAACCTGTGGGGAAGAGTGAGTGTGAGTGGTTAGGAGTATTTGGGAGTAGAATTTAACTCTTGGTTGGTCTACTCTCCCTGACACAAGTATTGCCCTGGGCCTTGAGACCCTTGAGAACTTTGAAGTGTCAGGGATCCAAAGGGAGCCTTGACCTTGAGTGGAACTCTACTCCTAGCCTCTAACCTATTGACATTCATTACTCCTTTTAGGTTTAGTGTTTAATGACAACGAAAGGTTTTAAATGTGAATCACTTTACCATGTGTGACCCACATTAGTATAACCTTTCTTAAATTCTAATTATTGTTGGTTGTTATTTATTCATGTCATTTACTTATATATTTCATGCGTGATTGTATGCATAAAATATTATATCTAATGACCTTCTCTCTCATTTTTTGAACATGTATAACCATTGGGCTTGCTGGGTTCTCAAAAGAACTCAGGCCCAAAATCATGTACCAGCGCTGTTGGGAGTTTGAAGTTCACTGCTGCCTGTTCCTGCTGATTGCTGGGCCTACATCTTTTAGGCCCAAACTAGAGTCATTCCTTACCCCTTTACTGTTTTATTATATTCTGTTATTTATGTTTTCTCACATATATATGGCATTACAGTTATCATATCTGATTAAATGCGTTACTTTACCCTTTGAATCACATAAGCAACTTAGGCAAACCTTAAAGAACATAGGATTAAAAGAAAAATTAGGCTTAATAGTAACTAGTTTTCATTAGTTATCTTATGTTACTCACGCTTTTAATCTCTTATGTTTTACTAACATTTTATGAAGATATTTTAAGCCAAATTAGCTTAGCAAAGGATGACAACACATCTTTTCGAAATCAAAGGAATGGGATCCAAAGCCGGCTTTCTAAAACAAAATGGTGCAGCCCAGTGAAAGATTTTTAAATGATTTCCTCAAGTCTAAGAATTATGATTTTGAAAACCAAGGTACATCTTAGGTTCACTTTCTTACAACACTTTATCTTATTAGACTTACATCACAACCACATTCTTTTGAATACAAAATGTTTTCTAACTCAGCCCTTTTACATATTTTATAAATATAAACCACTCATGTACATATGTATTAACAGTTACAATTATATATACCAACATTATTTTTCAAGACTCCTTTATAAACTCATACCCCTTTTAAAACCGCACACCCCTTTTGTAAATATCATGTTCTAATTTAGAGATGTATATATAGCAAGCCGTACCTCTTTAAACAAACTAACAATTTAAACCTAGTCTAAGTCCTATGAAGATACCTCAAGTAGATTTTAAGGGGTGCCTAACATCTTTCCCTTAGAAGAACAAGAACCCTTACCCACAATCTCACTGGTTAGCAGACTAATAAAGAAAATGACCTTAGTAATTAAATAGGTACCCTAGTATACCTTTAACTATTAGGTGGCGACTCTCTTTTATCATCAACAGAGAAATTACAAGTTGAATCTTTTTTTTCGACTCGTGCAAAATAGGGTGCAAAAATATGGTGACTCTTCTAGAGACTTCACACTTAGGTTCTGACCTTAGCAGACTTAGACTAGACCTAGAATTTAAGTTTGTTTGTACACTACTTTAACTTTAGTTTCAGAGAAAGGCTTTGTCAGGTCAACTGGCATAACTTCTCGCAGTTTTCAGTCCAGTTCAAAAGTAGAAAATACTCTACTCTAGCAAACATGTGTCATATTGCATAAACCTTTAGGTGAGTCGGTCCTTAGCATCGAAACACGATTAGGAAATCCACCCTAATATTAACGGGTCATGCACCCAACGACATAACTTCCATGGAAAGATGAACAAACCATGGTGAGACATTTAAGATCCAAAGTAAACACTTATCAAACCATTTTCTTTACCCACTTCAGAAATGGAAATCAACCAAAACATCCCCGAGATCAATATGGTAATGGGAGTACCACACAAGCTAAAGTAATGGTAGAAGAATATTCGCTAAGAACATGGAGATGAAATTAGGACACATCTAGGAGCACTGATCACCTTGCTAAACATCCGGGTTGACAAGGTGCTTACCCGCCTGCTGACATAGTTCTGGGACCCGACCAAGGTGGTGTTCAAGTTTGCTGATCATGAGTTAGTTCTGACATTGGAAGAAGTTACCAATTTCATGGAGCTACCATTTACAGGGAGGAAACCGATACTACCAGTAACCATGCCCGGTTATAGGTTTCTTGATGCTTTGGGTCTGGCAAACAGTCGGGGTTTGAGAAGCATCGAGGTTGGATGGGTAAGCCTGGACCAACTATTCGACATATTCGGATATCGTGAAAGCTATGAATGGTACTTGGGAGAATTTCAGTGTGATAAGGCAATGTGGCAGTGTATCCGACCCATAACCTTCTCCTTGGCATTGCTGGGAGTGTTGGTTTTCCCGTAAAGAAGAGGACAGATCGATATCAACTTGTTACCCATGGTTATAGAGACATTCCGAGGCAACCTCCAAGCCACTATGGTACCCATGGTGTTAGCCGAGATTCTCAGGGCTTTGTCCACATGTTCCTAAGGTTATGATTTCTTCAAGGGATGTAAATTGTTGCTTCAAATCTGGGCCACAGAGAATTTCTTTCAGTGAGAGGCCACAGTTGACTACTTTGTGGGTGTCACCAACATGATTCGAAGCCATAACGAGAGGATGAGACACTGGGTCTTACCATACGGACAAGAAGAGTGGAGAGAGATACTGACTAACCTAAGTGGATAATGGGCCAATTAGAATCTGTCATGGCTAGGCGGAAGAGAAATACTAAGTACTCCTCAGAAATAGTTTATCGAGCTGATCAGACTAGAGGGTATTCAGCCATACTCACCCCTACAAGTTCTCAGATAGTCAGGGTTAATTCAGGATGTGACTCTTTGGATGAGGAAAACACTATACGAAGACGAGTACAACGGGAAGATCCCAATACCAAGGATAAGAAGGCTTCATGAAGAGGGGAGTCATCTGGTCAAAATGTCAATGGGTCAAAACTCATGGTGCACTCCAGAATATTATGTCTGGATCAATGAAGAAGACAAGCTAGCCCGACCAAGCAAGGAAGGAATAACCTGGCTGGAGGATGCAGTGGCGGATCTGCAAATCTATCATGAGATCTTGCCACACTACCTTGTTACTACCTCCATACACCGCCAAGTAGTCGTGGGATCAATTGATCACATGCTGCCACCCCCCGAAGATGATGATCGAGTAGTGGAGTGTATCTAGATAGAGTTAGAGGAAGAACCAGAGGAAGAATCTAAGTTCAATGATTATGGAGAGGAATTTGAAGAAGATCCAGAAGAAGGAGAGGATATAGGGAATGATTCCGGGGATGGTTACTAGAAGTTAGTTGATTTCCCCTCTTTTCACACTTTGTATTTTTATTCAAAAATTTCTCATTTCCCTAAGGGCAAGTTGTTTGAGCCCATGTAATTCTGTGAATGTTGGAAACAATGATATAACCTCTGTTCTCGCTTATTATAATCCAAACATTATGAATGAAAACGAATTTTTCTTCGGATCTGAATGTGTCAAATCTAATTATTTGTCAAATATTCGTGACTTAGGCCTACCTCCGTCAAAGAGAGGTCCCACAATTTTTAGGAGAACGCGCTTGCCTGAATACGTGAACTAACTGCAATGTATGCCTATTACTTGTGTAAATGACGAAACTGACTTTTGTTCTTTTTACTTTCTTTCTTTTATTTTCTTACTTTATTATTATTCCCCAAAGAAAAGTTGGTTTGTGTTGACCCAAAAGGCCAAAACTAACGTAACCACCGTACAAATTAAGAATGAAAGGGAAGATATCTGCGATAGATAACCCGATCGAACATGCTTTGGTAATAGTCAATAGCCCGGAGCGATCGAGAAAGAAGGACGATACGAGGAATGATGAATATGTGGTCAAGATGGCCAAGGAGATGGAATATTTGAGGGAGAAAGTATAACACATCAGGGAATTGGCACATGTGGACGTGACGACACTCCCACAACCACCCTGTTTTCCTTCTCTAGATTCAATCCTTGACCATTTTCCTTCTACTACTCGCCAAACCAACAATACCCCAACTTCGGTCCCTACCACTCAGATTATACCTCCAGTAACCCTTGCAATCCCACTAAATCCTCCCATACACACTCCTTAATTACAAAATTGCATTCAAACACCACAAAATCCACCAGTTACCACTAACACAGTTCACACCCTCCTCGTGACAGAGTCACCTTTACCACTAACCAAAACCAGTATAAATCTGCGATACATACTGCTGCACATGAGCGATATGTTCCTCCCGTATATGTCGTTTCAGAACCCACCTTCACAACGCCTGTCACAATTAGGATGCCTTATGAAGTTGACCAATATGTCTAGATGGAGAGGACATCTAGGTATAAGGAGGAAGAATCAGTGTGTGAGCAATTACAAGCATTGAGAAAATAAATGAAGAACCTTCAAGTCGCTCGAGGGAGCGAAAGTCTAGACTATGAGGATCTGCGTATCCACCTTGATGTGGATATGCCGGCAGGGTACAAACCTCCAAAGTTTGATATCTTTTATGGGACAAGTGATCCCCATGCGCACTTAAGATCCTACTATGACAAGCTAGTTGGAGTAGGAAGAAACGAGAAGTTGAGAATGAAGCTGTTCATAAGGAGCCTGATAGGGGAAGCGCTTACTTGGTATACTCGCCAAGATCAGCGGAATTGGAAGACATGGCAAGATATGGCAGAAGATTTCATGAATCGCTTCCAGTTCAACACAGAAATTACCCCTGATAGGTTCAAACTAGTAAACTTGCAGAAGAAGCTGTCCTATGCATGTCCATGGAGGTCAGAGGCCACCATGGCACAACCTCCATTAGTTGACAGTGAGCTGACTAAGTATTTCATCAGGGCTCTGGAAGGGATTTACTTTAAGAAAATGATGGGCATGATGGGACAAAAATTCCCCGAACTGGTCAAAATGGGAGATTTCTTAGAAGAATGTATAAAGTCCGGCAAGGTACAATCCATGGCCACATTGCAAACAGCTAGTAAAGCAATCCAATCAGGATCAATAGGCAGCAGAAAGAAGAAAAAAGAGAAGGTATTAGAAATCGTTCCCTATTACCAGTCCAATCCACATCATGGAAATACCTCTTACACTCCAAACAACCATTCCCCACACCTACCTGCTTAAGCTCTAATCTACAACACACAACCATATTACAATCCCCAACCTCAATATAACCCACCTCGAGCCCATAACAATACAAACCAACCACGGCCATATGCTCTAGTTCAAACTAGCACTCATAAAAACCGACCAACCTATGCACCCTAACCTTACCCAAATTTGAAGATAGAGGTCCCAGAAACTACACCCCGATTATAGAACCTCTGGCCTAACTGTTTGAAAGAATGAGGAGAGCAGGATTGATACATCTGATAGAAGGAAGGGTTCTGGAGTATCCCTCAAAATATTTTTGATGCAATCAAACGGTGCATGTACCACTCAAACGTACCAGGGCATGATACTGAAGAATGTTTCAGACTTAAAAATGAAATTGAGACATTGATTAAAGTGGATCCATTCAGTGCACCCCTGCTCCACCCAATATGAACTGCAATCCGTTGCTAAATCACCGGAATCAAGGGGCTAATATGATCACACTGGATGAAAAATATGACTTGAAAGGAACCATTGTCACGATATGAAATGCTGAGGCTGCAAAGGGTCACACCTCAAAGGACTCCGATGATCACAGTACAATTGAAACCTACGGTGATGGTTCAGACTTACCAGCAACAGCCCACCACTGCAACCAGGGATGAAACGAATCGGGAATACAAAATAGTCCTGTAGACATATCAACAGAAAGGGAAAGCCAAGATGGCGGATTCCGCATAGTATGACTAGGTCATAGAGGTGTTATGCTCCTGAGGATATAAACTTAGGGAATCTAGGAAGGGAGCAGATTCAGAGAAGAAATATAACAGATCCGGAGGCTGCAGAATTCTGGAAGAAGATGTCAACCAAAGAATACTCTGTGTAGGAATAACTGAAGAAAACCCCAGCACAAATATCAATCATGGATTTACTGATGAGTTCTGACAGTCATAAAGATGCCGTGATGAAAGTGTTAAGTGGGGTGAGCATGCCGAGCACCACCACCAGTGAGGCACTGTCAGCAACCATTAGGAAAATGGTCGAAGCAAATATGATCACTTTCCGAAGAGATGAGCTTCCTATCGAAGGCGTGGGTCACAACAAAGCTCTACACATCACTGTCAAATATGGAGATAAGGTAGTGTCCCGAGTACTGGTTGATGGAGGATCAAGAGTTAATATCTGCCCCCTCTCTACTCTACGAGAGTTGGGTATCCATCCGAGAGAAGTCAAGGAAAGTCATGTGAGGGTAAGGGCTTTTGACGGGTCGCAGAAGGACGCCATTGGTGAAATTTATTTAGCATTGCAAATTGGATCGGTTGAGTTTCCCATACTATTCCAAGTGATGGATATTTCATCTTCATACAACTTACTGCTAGGAAGACCCTGGATACACATACCAGGGGCAGTCCCATCTACCTTACACCAATGTATGAAGTTCGAATGGGGAAGTCAAGAGATCGTAGTCCACGGTGAATAGAGCCAATCAACTTATCTGGAATATGCAGTCCCATTCATAGAAGGGTTAAACGGGGTTTCTTTCCATGCAGTTGAGATCATACATGCCATGGAAATAGAAGAGACTGAGTAAAAACTAGGAATGCGGTCACTGTAAAGATCAAAGATGACCATAAGAGAGATGATGAAGTATGGATACAAACCAGGAACCGAATTGGGAGCCCGATAAGACGGGATAATACAGACGATTGAGCCAAATAGGAAGAGCTGGTATAAGGTATTATCCTCCGACTGGGAAGACTTATACCGGTAGTTTTGAGAAAAAGGCTTTTGTACCAGAGCAAGTTTCGGGTACGGGTCAGAGCTTAGTGCCAGAGGAAGACATCGTTGATGGAATGGGAAGACTGTTCATGACCATGATCGAGGAATGCTATGAAGGAATTGATATCAAGACACCGACCATTCGGAATGCCAAACCAGGAGAGGACCTGCGGAATTGGACCGCCGGCCCATCTTTGGTTAGCCGGGAGTCTTGGTAGTGTGGAATTATAAATATTTTGAAAATAGAGCACGGTCAATTGAGGCTTGAACCGTGTCTGTACCTTTTTATCATTTCCCTCTTTGAACGCTCAAACGTTCCTCTTTTGATGAAATAAAAAAAATCGCTTTCTTAAAATTATTTCAAATTTATTTATCGCTTCATTTATACTTAGTTTTTCTTTTTCAGTAATCAACCGCGATTATGACATGTAATAAAACCCTCGAGCAAAGCAATCCATATTACGATGAATACGATGAGAGGATGATACTGAATGATCTCCCACAAGAGAACGAACAACTAGAAAGCTAGAAAAATCCTAACCTTGAAGAAACTGAAGTGATCAACCTGGGAAGTGAAGAAGACGTAAAATAAACCAAATCAACATCCATATAGAAGCAAATTAGAAGGAAAAATTGGTCGAGCTCCTCTGACAATACATCGATGTATTCGCATGGTTGTATGATTACATGCTTGGGTTAAGTACTGATATCGTTCCGCATCAATTGCCTACCGACCCTGCTAGACCACCAGTCAAGCAAAAACCCAAAAAGTTCAAACCTGACTTGAGTTTAAGGATAAAAGAAGAAGTAACCAAGAAAATAGAGGCGAATGTAGTGAGGTTCACCAACTATCCCACGTGGTTGGAAAATATCATCCCAGTGCCGAAGAAGGATGGGAAGATCATGATATGTGTGGATTATCGAGATATCAACAAAGCCAGCCCGTATGATGATTTCCCTTTACCAAATGTTCATATCTTTATCGACAAGTGCATGAAGCATGAACTGCATTGGTTTGTGGATTGTTTCACCGGGTACCACCAGATCCTGATGTACGAAGAAGATGTGGAAAAGACAGCCTTCACTATACCATGTGGAGTTTACTGCTACAGAGTCATGTCGTTCAGTCTCAAAAACGCTGGCTACTTACACAAGCGCCATGACAACCCTTTTTCACGACATGATTCACAAAAAGATCAAGGTATATGTGGATGACGTCATCATTAAGTCTTGGAAGAGTACAGGACATTTGAACGATCTGAGGAAGTTTTTCGAACATTTGCGGTGGTATAGTTTGAAGTTGAATCCTGCAAAATGCGCATTCAGAGTCCCTGCTGGACAATTGCTAGGTTTCATAGTAAGTAGAAATTGGATACAACTGGATCCTTCAAAGATCAAAGCTATTCAGGAGTTGCCACCATCCAAGAGCAAGAAGGACATGATGAGTTTCCTGGGTAGACTGAACTACATCAGCTGTTTCATAGCCCAGTCTATGGTAATCTTTGAACCTATCTTCAAGCTGCTGAAGAAGGATGCAACCATAAAATGGATAGAATAATGTCAGAAAGCCTTCAACAGAATTAATGATTATTTATCAAGTCCACCAGTGCTGGTTCCTCCTGAGCCCGGGAAGCCAATATTGATGTACCCCTCGGTCTTGGATAATGCATTTGGATGTGTGTTGGGACAACACAATGAAACCGGAAGAAATGAGCAGGCTATCTACTACTTAAGCAAGAAGTTCATACCATGTGAGTACAAACACACTTTCATAGAGTGCACTTGCTATGATTTGACTTGGATCGCCCAGAAATTGAGGCATTACATGTCAGCATACACCACACATTTGATATCTCGGCTTGACCCGCTCAAGTATATCTTCCAGAAGTCGATGCTAATAGGAAAACTAGCTAAATGGCAGATTCTTCTTAGAGAATTTGACATTGTGTACATAACACAAAAGGCCATCAAAGGACAAGCTTTAGCTGATCACCTTGCAGAGCATCCAGTGGACAAGATTTATGAGTCGCTCACTACGTACTTTCCCGATGAAGAAGTGTTGTTCGCCGAAGAAGATATTGTGAAGTCATACCTCGGGTGGAGAAAGTTCTTCGATGGAGCGACAAATTTCAAAGGAGTGGGAATTGACGTAGTCCTAATTTCGGAATCAGGACAATACTATTCAGCATCAACAAAGATAAGGTTCCGTTGCACCAATAATATGGCCGAATACGAAGCGTACATCCTTGGGATCGGGATGGCAGTTGGCATGAACATCAAAGAGCTTTTTGGTCATAGGGTTTTATGATCTATTGATATACTAAATTCAATGGGAATGGTCTACCAAGAACGTCAAATGCCTTCCATATTTGTACTGTGTAAAAGAGTTATGCAAAAAATTCATAAAGATCGAGTTCAAGCACGTTCGCAGAATCAAGAACGAGTTTGCTGACGCTCTTGCAACCCTATCATCCATGATTCAGCATTCAAATAAGAAATACATCGACCCTATCGAGGTAGAAGTCAGAGATCAACATGCATACTGTTTTTATGTAGACGATGAGCAAGATGGTAAACCGTGGTACCACGATATCAAAAGGTTCCTCGAAATAAGAGAGTAGCCAGAGAGCGCTACTAATAGTTAGAAGCGAGCGCTCAGAAGGCTGGCAAATCACTTTTTCCTCAATGGGGAAGTCCTGTATAGGAGGACCCCAGACTTTGGTCTGTTAAGATGTGTAGATGTCGTTGAATCAACCGGATTATTAGAAGAGATACATGTAGGAACATGCAGACCCCACATGAACGACTTCACCTTAGCTAGTAAAATCTTAAGAGACACATATTTTTGGATGAACATGGAAAGAGATAGTATCCGTTATGTTCAAAAGTGTCACTAGTGTCAAATCCACAGGGATTTCATCCAGGTTCCGCTAAATGAGTTGAACATAATGGGCCCGCCTTGGCCGTTCGCTGCTTGGGGCATGGACGTGATTGGACCTATAGATCCCGCTGCATCGAATGGCCACCGTTTCATTTTGGTAGCCATTGACTACTTCACCAAATAGGTTGAAGCATCTACCTGCAAGGCCGTTACAATGAAAGTAGTGGCAGATCTTGTCTGTAACAACATTGTCTGCCGATTTGGGATACCTGAGTCAATCATCGCTGACAATGCGGCTAATCTCAACAATGATCTCATGAGGGAAATTTGCGAGAAGTTCAGAATTGTCCACCACAACACTAGAGTCTTCATGCCACAAATGAATGGAGCAGTTGAAGCAGCGAACAAGAACATCAAAAGGATTTTGTGAAAGATAGTGGACAATCATAGACAATGGAACGAGAAGTTATCATTTGCCTTACTGGGTTATCAAACCACCATGAGGACATCCACTAGGGCAATACCATACATGTTGGTATATGGTAGCAAAGCTGTGATACCGGCAGAGGTTGAGATACCATCCTTAAGAGTCATCCAAGAAGCCAAGTTAGACGATGCAGGATGGACACGGGTCAGGCAGGAGCAACTCATGCTCATTGACGAAAAGACAATGGACGCAGTATGGCATAGTCAGCTGTATCAAAAACAGATGGTCAGTGCATTTAATATAAGGGTGAAGCCTTGCCAGTTTATACCGGACAGTTGGTTCTGAAGAAAATGGTCCCCCATCAAGAAGAAGCCAAAGGAAAATCCACACCGAATTGGCAAGGTCTTTACGTGGTCTACCAAGTGTGTAGAGGGGAGCTCTGATCTTGATAAAAATGGATGGAAGAGTCTGCACGAAGCCTATCAACTCAGACACAATCAAGACATACTATGTTGTGAAGATAATAGAGTTAGGGTTTGGCTGTAACAGAACTATGCTCAACCTGCCTTCCCACAGAGGGATACGTAGGCAACCCACGTAGGGTTCGGCTTCTCTCTCCTCTTTCTTTTGTAATAGAAAATCCAAATATCATTTTGTGTGTTACCCGGAACTATGCCATGACTTGATTTCCTGTGGAAGAAATATGTAGGAAATACTCATCGGATTCATCCATCTTTTGTAATTGAACTACGTTCTTTCTTGATTCCATTTGGATACGTAGGCAGTTTGAGTCAGATTCGGCCATTTCATTTTCAATACCATCATTTTTGCATATATTGTAATCGAACTACGTCTTGACCTGATTCCATTTGGGTACGTAGGCTGCTTGAGTCAGGCTCGGTCATATTTATCATATTTTCTCTATCATTATCCACGAACTACGTTCAAACCTGAATCCATTTCGAATACGTAAGCAACCTGAAAGGGTTCGGTTATAACCCTAGGAAAACCTTTGTAATGCATTAGTTCAAATTAGGATGCAATCGCAGCGGCAAGCAGCCACGTCGTCAGAAGAATCATGGAGGATCGACATCAACGTGACACAGGTTTTAAGAGAAAACACTCATGTTTAAGGAACTTTCGAAACATGTCATAATCCGGAACAATGGTATTTTCCATAAAACAAAAAATTTTCAAAAAACATTTCTAAAAATGGACTACGGTAGACATAAACCAACACCTCCTCCCCGCTAAGAATATTTCTTTGAATGTAGAGCCAATAAGACATAAGGAAGTGCTGGAAATACACTAGGGCAAATGACAGATTTATCGCTCTCTCATGACTATCATCTCTCTTTCTCTATTCAAAATTTCCTTGTATAACTAAAATTAACTCTTGAATCCTTTGCAGGTATTTCGGAACCAGGTCGTTGATGCGGAAATAGCATATTGTATATAGAAAAGCATCTGCTCAAATGAACGGAGCATGTTGTATATAGCAAGCCACTGGCCATGCCAATTGAAGCACATTGTATATAGCAAATCATCAGCTCAGTCAATCGGAGCGCCTTATATATAGCGAGCCTCTGGCTTCACCAATTGGATCACTATATATAGCAAATTGTCAGCTTAATCGATCGGAGCGCCATGTACAAATCAAGCATCAGCTTTGCCAATTGAAGCCCTGTATATAGCAAACTATTCACTGAGCCAATGGGAGTGATCTGCACCGCCACTCCGTCACATCAGAGATCAGAATAGATAGCTTCAAACCTCATCACCAAAGTTCTGCCAATCGACGACCTCAAATTATCCTCACAGTTGAGAGTATCTCTTGGGCATGCTCTTTTTCTCCATTATTGTTATCTCGAATGTTTTGACGTTTTGCTCATGCACCTTACAGGCATGATTATGTTTTTCTTCAAGTCAAAAGCTCCATCATGCGGAGACGCTTTAAATTTCAGTACGATCACTCCCATCACTGATGGTTGGCTATAATCTCATGTTTTAGTCGCATTGCACTATAATTTACTGCACTTTATTCATGTTTGAGCTTTTATTGATAGTGTTTTGCACTTATTATGTGTTTTATGCCATGTAGAAGTGATCCTAAGCTATGTAGATGTTGTGGAGCTAATTTGAGCTATTTGGAACTTTGAAGTCAGAGTAAAAGATCAAGGAATTAATCTGGGATCGTGTTTGGGGGTCGAGGATCAAGTATGGACGTCAAACATCGAGATTTAATCCGTACTCTGAGAAAAGTCCACAACTGCGGCGCGTGGCGTGCCGCGGCTGCCCAAATCTCTGCTTCCTATTAGAATCAACTCTCTGTATTCCCCCACTAATGCCCCGCAAGGCGCGTCGCCCCATACGGCGTGCCTGTGCATGTTTTATAGAGTGAAAATTCTATTTTGTCTAGGAAAAGGTAATTTCGTCTAGGCCCGACCTTACTTGGTATAAATACATGGAAAAACGTTATGTTCTGGACTTTTCACACATATTCGACCTAAAGAGACTAAGGAGGAATTGAGAGAACACGGGCACAAGGATTTCATCATTCCTTCCTTACTTAAGACCCGAGTTTGGATTTAATTTATGTTTTCCTATACTTTAATTTTATGTGTGATGAATTGCTCCATATCTATGGAGTAGTTCTCTTTAGGGTTTGATGGATTTGGTGTATTGATGGTTGTTTGAGAATTATAACTCCAGTTTTATGTATTGAAGCGTTTTCGGATGATTTAACTGCTGCATCTATATTCACTTGTTCATATAATCGAGAGAGGCATAACTTGTGATATCTTTGCATTATATTGTTGGTTGAGTTCATTAATTCTTCTTAGTTATCGAAAGAGGTTAGTTGAATCATTAATTAAACCTAGTTAGGAGAATAATCGAAAGAGGTTTTCCTAAAGACCAATCCACTACGCATTCTTGCATATTTTCACGTGCTTAAATTGGTTAATCTTGTGAGGTTAAGACTTAATCGAGAGAGGATTTTTGCTGAACGTTTGAACTAATAATTGAGTGAATTCGAGGGAATCACTTGAACATTAGAAGTGAATTATCTAGAGTTAGATCCCAACCAATTATTTTGCACCTATCCTATCAACCCCCATTTTCTCCCACTAATAACTTTTTTTCTTATTTTTGTTTTGATTGTCATTAGTCAATAGCTTTAGATTATTAGTTAATTTTAGTTAAAAATCATAGAAATCTCAATTGTTGATTATCTTGAATAGCAATCAAGCTAGAAACTACAAGAATACTATTTAAATTCAATCCCCGTGGATACGAAATTATGCTATACTATATTTGATTAGCGAGCAGAATTTAAGTGTGTGTTTCGAATTCGTCAAATTTTGGAAATCAATAGTTTTTGAAATAGTTTGTAGTGCTAATTCAGGAATTATTTTTTATTTATTTCTTCCCTTTTTACATTTGGTGTTCTTTGGTTGTGTACAGGTTACAAGTTGAGGTTGCATGACTCGAGCTTCTATGAAAGGAGTGCTACCATACGAACTAGAGATAGGAAAACAACTGCGACAACTAAGGAAGGAAAGAAATCTCACCGAGAAATCAGAAAAGGTTAGGCAATCCTCAACCAAAGAAACTATGGCTGGAAGCGGTGATGATAATGTAGATTTGGCTGCAAGAGAGGCAGCCCAACAATGCAAAAAAGCTACACGGGATGCTGAGAAATCAACTATTAGAGATGCGCAGAATCTATATGAAGAAGAGAGGGGTCTCAGACTTAATCAACATCAACCCTTGTCTGGGAGACCACTTGACGATTATGCTAGACCAGTCTACAATCAAGGTTTATCAAGTGTTAGACCACTCCAATTGTAGCAAACAATTTCGAGTTGAAGCAAGGATTGGTTTAAACCCTTCAGAATTGATGTGTCTTTAGAGGGAAGCCAAACAAAAGTCCAAACACACATCTAATGGACTTTGAGGAGATTATGAACACCTTTCAATACAATGGGGTGTCACAAGATGTAGTGTACTTAAGGGAATTCCCCTTTTCACTTAAAGATGATGCTAAGGAGTGGCTTCGGATTTTGCCCAACGGATCGATCAGAACTTGGAAGGAGATGACCAGAAATTTCCTTGATAATTATTCCCCTCAGCTAAGACGACAATATTAGAAGAGAAATCCATAACTTCTGCCAGAAAGAGACTGAAACTGTTTTTGAAGCATGGGAGAGGTTTAAGGAGATAGTTAGAAAGTGTCAACATAGCGGAATTGAACTCTGGATGCAACTCCAAGATTTTTGGGAAGGATTGACACTGGCCTCACGTAGAATATTGAGCAATGCAGTTGGAGGCCCTTTGATGAAAAAGACTCCAGATGAGGTAGTTACAATTCTTGATGAGTTACCTGAAGATGTTAATCAATGGCCCTCTGAGAGTGCTGAAAGAAGAAGATTGACTGGTGTTCACCAAGTTTATACTAATACATCTGTGCCGATACATCTTAATGCTATATGTGGAAGAGGACACCCTACTCAAGAGTTTCAAGCCTCAACTGAGGAAGTGAATGCTGTGGGAAACTACAATTATAATGCAATGGGTCAAGGGAACCCCAATTTGCATGGAGTTCACCTGGAGGTACTGCGAATGCTTGGCAACAAAATAACTCTAGACCCCAGGGACAAGGAGCTCCAGCATACCAAAATAAGCAGAAGCAGCAATTTCAGTCCCAACAACCCATTCAACCTGGTCTAGAGGATCTAATGAAGGCCTTCATTATCAAGACATATGAGAGGTTGGACGCCCATTGAGCAGCTATCAAAGAATTGGGCACTGATTTTCGAAACCTGGAGAGACAAATGGGACAGATTGCAATAATATTATCTGAGAAGGCTCTAGGAATGCTCCCCGTTGATACTGAGAGAAATCTCAAAGAAACGGTGAATGTTGTAACTCTGAGAAGTGGGCAAATGTCGAACGATCCCACGCCGATCCAAAAAGATGTGATACTTGAAAAAGAAAGTGGGGAGCAGCTGAAAAGTGATGTTGAGAAGAAGAAGAAAGGCCAGATAAAGGCTGAGACAAAGAAGAAGGAAGAAAAATCGAGAAGGGAGGAAAAATCAAGAAGGGAGGAACATGAGGAGAGCAAGCATATGCCGACGCTACCTTTCCCCCAAAAGCTATATATAGAAAAGGTGGACAAACAGTTTGGGAAGTTTCTAGATGTGCTAAAACAGGTTTATGTAAACGTACCATTCACATAGGTGCCCTCACAAATGCCTGGTTATGCCAAATTCTTGAAGGAGATTCTTACAAAGAAGAGGAAGATAGAGGATACCTCAATGGTCAAGCTCACAGAGCACTGCAGCACGATATTGCAAAACAAACTCCCATTAAAGTGTGGAGATCCAGGGAGTTTTACTATACCTTGCTCTTTAGGCTTTATTAATTTTGATAAATCTTTATGTGATTCTGGTGCCTCAATTAACTTAATGTCTCTATCTATTTATAGGAAACTGGAGAAGGATATTAGACAGATAAGGTCAGTGCCAATATCTTTGCAGCTGGCTGACCAAATGACTTTAATACCCGAGGGGATAGTGGAAGATGTGTTAGTTCAGGTAGATAAATTCGTATTTCCTGTGGATTTTATTGTGGTGAAAATGGAGGAAAACAAGGAGGTCCCCCTCATCCTAGGAAGACTATTCTTAGCGACATGTAGAGCAATATTGGATATACACGAGAGGCAACTCATGCTTATAGTGGGTGAGGAGACAGTGACTTTTGATATGAATGCAGAAAAGGGGGCACAAAAAGAAAACCCAGCTGCAAGTGTTGAGTGGAAAGTGAATGGCTCAAAAGAGAAGGTTGCACTAAGTGAGAAATATAAGTGTGGGGTGTATCCCAAGAAGGCTTAGAAGAAGATGTCTGCATGGATGTGCGCATTAGTACAAACGCGAGGAATGGAGCCCGACTTCGACTCAGACCCCGACAAAGATATTCAGGGAAGTTTCCTTTAATTTATGCTTTTTAATTGTGTGTCATGGGGACATGCCACAACTTAAAGTGTGGGGTGGGGGATATGTTGTATGTATGTGTGTATATTAGTTTTAGTTATAGTTTTTGGTTGTAGTTAGAGATAGAAAACAATTGAAAAAACCATAAAAAAATGGAATTTGTTTATTTTTCCCGACGATGGATATCATTCGACGGGTTTCTTGAGGGATTAAAGTAAAAAAAAAATACAAAAAGATTTTATTTTGTTAGGTAGTGTAATAATTCCCCCTTGATTTTTCTTTGTGCTGCAGTTTTTTTCCAAAGGTTTTGTTTGAACCGGGTATAGTTAGTTTTTATTTTTGTTAGGAGTAGGAAGCCTTGTGCTATGATTTGAAATGAAAGCAATATCTCTTAACTTTTTTATGCCTTGAGAATAGTAATTACTTTAGTTGTGATGCTTTGGCTCAGTTTTTGACTCTTATATAAGTACCTTAAATTATATGATCTTCACTTGGCTTAATTGCTTTGACTAGAGTATCTTGATAGTCCAATTCTGAGTGAGTTATGTGCTATGTGTGCATGAGGTTTTGTGTTATTCTGTGCATTGTATTTTATGTCTAGAACTTGCCCCGCATATTTGCAAAGAGAAATGGTAATTTTATTCAATCTTGGAAGGGATATATGTATTTCTTTGTTGATCTAGTTATATGCTTTTATCCACCTAATTGTTATATATCTTAGTTAACCCCTTTGAGCCTGTAATCTTGTTTCTTTGGAAACCACATTACAAGCCCTACCCATTTATTTGAATTGACCATCTATTTGAACCTTTTACCCCTCGCGAGCACTTGAATTTGTTATGAATTTTGTAAAAGATGAAGTGTCGGGTGGTTGGTTTGGCTTTTGAGTGGAACTATTGAACTAAGGAGAAAGTTGCACTGTATTGAAAAAGTAAGAGCCACTTGAATTGAAAGAGTAAAGAAAAAAATATTGTATTGTTGTGCAAATTATTATTTGATAGTGGTGACTCTTAATGTAATTATGCTTAAAGAAGTAGGGAGTTAATGTATATTGATATGAAGGCGGAGTTATTTTTTGAAACAAGTATGGGGTTTTGAACAATGAATTGTATGTAGTAAAGTGCTTAGGGGGTATAGTCACTCTTATATCCAAATGTATCCTACCCATCCCGCAGCCTACATTACAACCAATGAAAGTTCTACTTGATCCTTGACTGAATAAGCTCAATTAGTAGAGTAGTACACTACGGGACAGCCTATGATACGTCTTTTGTGGCATATGAATGTTGTTTCTGAGAGTGAGTGAATTCTTTCCATCTTGAGTTCCAAATTGTTCTTAAATTTTATTGTATGCGGAACTACTCTCTATTGTTGACTGAGAGCACTAGATTCATGAAGGAAAGGTAATGTCATTGACCTCTGTGTTAGAGTAAGTGAGCAAGTTATAAAACATGCGTGGTTCTTTTGAGTCAAATCTTGAGGGTCGGATGTTACGGTATTGTGCTTAATCTATTTTAAATATTCTTGGTGCGATGAGTTATGAAAGTTGTTTAAAACAGTCGTGTCTATATGAAGCGTAGTTGATTGCTCGAGGACGATCAAGGGTTTAAGTGTGGGGTGTTGATGGTAGGCTATAATCTCGTGTTTTAGTCACTTATTGCACTCTAATTTACTGCACTTTATTCATGTTTGAGCTTTAATTGATAGTGTTTTGCACTTATTGTGTGTTTTATTCCTTGTAGGAGTGATCCCGAGATATGTAGATGTTGTGGAGCTAATTCGAGCTATTTGGAGCTTTGAAGTCTGAGTAAAAGCCTAAGGGATTAAATTGGGATCATGTTCGGGGGTCGAGGACTAAGTCTGGACGTCAAAAATCCAGATTCAATCTGTACTCTGAGAAAAGTCCAAAATTGCGGTGCGTGGCGCGCCATGGCTGCCTGTCAGAATCAACTCTCTGGATTTCCTACTAATGCCCGCATGGCGCGTCACCCCATGCGGCACGCCTGTGCAATTTTTATAAAGTGAAAATCCTATTTCAGCTAGGAGAAGGTGATTTCGTCTGGGCTCGACCCTACTTGGTATAAATATATGGAAAAACGTTATTTTATGGACTTTTGACACATATTCGACCTAAGGAGGCTAAGAAGGAGTTGGGAGAACACGAGCACAAGGATTTCATGATTCCTTCCTCACTGAAGACCCGATTTTGGATTGCATTTATGTTTTCCTATACTTTAATTTTATTTGTGATGAATTGCACCTTATCTATGGAGTAGTTCTGTTTAATGTTTGATGGATTTGGTGTATTGGTGATTGTTTGTGGATTATAACTCTAGTTTTATGTATTGAAGCATTTTTTGATGATTTAACTGCTGCATCTATATTCGCTTGTTCATGTTATTGAGAGAGGAATAACTTGTGATATCTTTGCATTATATTGTTGGTTGAGTTCATTAATTCTTCTTAGTAATCGAAAGAGGCTAGTTGAATCATTGATTAAACCTAGTTAGGAGAATAATAGAAAGTAGTTTTCCTGAAGACCAATTCACTACGCATTCTTGTATATTTTCACGTGCTTAAATTAGTTCATCTTGTGAGGTTAAGACTTAATCGAGAGAGGAGTTTTGCTGAACGTTTGAACTAATAATTGAGTGAATTCGAGAGACTCACTTGAACATTAGAAGTGAATTATCTAGAGTTATATCCCAACCAATTATTTTGCACCTATCCTATCAACCCTTATTATCTTACTGATAACTTCCTTGCTTATTTTTGTTTCGATTTTCATTAGTCAATAGCTTTAGACTCTTAGTTAATTTTAGTTAGAAATTATAGAAATCTCAATTGTTGATCATCTTGAACATCAATCAAGCTAGAAACTACAAGAAAACTGTTTAAATCCAATCCATGTGGATACGATATTAGACTATACTATATTTGATTAGCGAGCAGAATTTAAGTGTGTTTTTCGAGCTCGTTAATCACGTGTAAACACTTTACATTTCAGTGCAACCTCTCCCAACAAGCGGAGATGCACTCTACAAGTCAATTACTCCAATCAAGCGGAGATACCTTACATTTCAATGCAAAATCTCCCAGCAAGCGGAGATGCACTATACATTATAAGTCAACTACTCCCAACATGAGGAGACTCAATGCTCCGATAACTGCGGAACAATACACAACCCGGGTAACAATCGAGCCAAATTCAAGTATCCCATTATCCCGATCCCAAATAACTGCTAGCAGGTAGCCAAGCATTATCATTCCTGCATCATTTACATGACATCTTAACATATTTTGTATTGAAATATATGGATATGTGGGTATTTCATTCTTTTTGCAGGAACAAATATCACAATTTAGAACTTCTTCTAAGTAGCAAACCAAGATACAACGCTACGAGGGACCACAAACTCATTAGCGGGCCAAGGATCCTAGCTCAAACTCAAAACAATAAGTAGAATTCTAATTTTTCAAATCTTTCAAGTCAAGCAGCAAATTCAAAGCTTTCACGAGTGTCGAATTTTCCATCTCGCAGTATCGTCATAATACGATATTGGGGCAATTCCTGTGAGCATCGCTTCCTCAAAAGTCTTCACTCCAAAACTATATGAGGCTTGATCCTTGTTAACCCTTAGGTATGTAAGCAATTCAAAGACAAAATTCGGCCCCAACTCCCCAAAATTGTCCTGAAATCTTCCCAATCCTACAACTCATAATCTTCGTGCTATTCCTGCAATATATGCCTAAAGTCGGAACAAAATTGGCTTTGGTTCTAATTCTTTGCCCGAAAACTCTTTCATCGTCTCCGATCAAAGAAGGGCAGCTGTTGACAGTCAATTTTGACCCTCCCTTTTAAAATTAATTTATTTATACTTAATAATTTACAATGAATATTTTGAATGTATTTTCAATCAATAACACTTATTTTTACAAACTAATTTGGTATTAGTAATTTTGAAATTGATAATTTAATTTTATAATTATAATTATAAATATATCATACTTACTATCTTATGATTATTAGAATAACCTTATATATTGCCTATGTCTCACAATCAGTTTAATTAGCTATTCTTTGATTTTTGGTTAATTGTTCAGTCATTTCAATAATCACAATTTGAAAAATAGAGTATTTTACAATTAATTATTTTACAATGATTAGTAGTGTATGTGATAACTATAAATTTTACTATATCTTTTTGAAAAAATTAAGTTTATTTAGTTTAATTTCAAAAGGGATTAAAAGTGCTAAAGGTTATAATTGTAATTCTCTAATTAAACACAAAATGGCTATCTTTTAAATTAAACTATCCCAATACATAGGCCCAATCCGGAATTGACCCAGTCCAAATAACCCATCTAATCCACTATGGCGATCCGCATCCCTCTCCCTAAGCCAATCAATGCTTGCCACGTCGCCCATCTCCACCATTCACATAAGAAACACAAACACATATGAGTCATTGATTCATCCGATCAACGGTCCATATTTTATCTTGATTTCCCTTTAAATTTTAACGCCTCCCAGATCCAATCTCAGCCGTTAAAACACATGGATCGAACGGCTCACATATCTCATCGTTAAAATCTTTTAATACCTGAATTATCAGGGCCATTGATCAAATGATCCAACGTACCAAATCTTTCCCTTCCACTTTAATCTAGAGACCAGTTGGTCTCACCCCCAAAGCCCTAAATCATTTCACACTCGTACCAGCTGCCCCCTTTCCCTTTCCTCTCTCATTTTCTCTCAATCCCCGGACCCATCAATCCTAGAAACCTTGCATCAAATCGTGCAAGGTTTTGAATCATGACCCCAAATTATTTCCTATCCCTTTTGGCTCCGTGAATCTCACCATATCTTCCCATTTCATCATAAGAATTTGACATCTTGAGTTCTTTGACCTAAACACAAACAAGAAACTTCAGTCTTCAAATCTTCTAGTGCTGCGACAAAATCAGAGCATGCATGAGCATCTCATGATGCTTATTCGAATCCAGAGGTCAAATGCAATGGCCTCTGGACCTCCAGTCTTTGTCCGATGGGTTCTCACCTCTAACGGCTGTCATGCACTCATGGTAAGATTCTCACTCGTATTTCCTTCCGATTATATCTAATTTTACTCTGATTTTACCCTCCTTGCTATCATCATCCATCTTTCGTCATCTTTCACTAATTGATTTGAATTTGAAACCCTAGGGCTTCACAGCCACTATAAATTGGGGATTTAATGCCTTCACCTAAGACACAACAAGATACCTACCCACTATACCTAATAGCTGAGAAGTTAATACACAATATAGTGTTTCAAGGAAATTTCAATTAAAGTTTGAGTTCTTGGTCACTTTCTGTTTTTCCTTCCTTTTCTGATTCTAAGCTTGTTACTAATTGAGAGCTTGAGCTCTTGGTTTTCTAAAAGACTGATTTGAAAATTCGTTTGGTTTGCTACCCCGAAAGAGGTCAATAAAACCTCAACCTTGTTCTTCTTTCACTAGTTTAAATTCCTGAATATGAACCACTTTACTATTTTTGTTGAATGATCTTATTAAAAATATTTTCATGCCTTATAACTATTTTATATGCTTGTTAATGACTGTTAAGTAGATTCTGCAACCATGAACTTCTTTAAGTTATTGAATGCTGATATTGATATGCATATGATGATTCATGTCTACTGTTAACTTTGAAACGACCAAAGAACTTCTTAATGATCTTAATATTTAGTCTAAAACCTCTCTTATGTCCTATCAGCCCTGTTATTACTTTTATGCTAATCTGTCTTAAATATCACTTACATTTCATAATAGTTCATTTAATAACTTATACTCAAACAGAGTACGATCCTATCCAGTGTTGAGAATTAGATTGTTACCATAGCACTAAGGCATTAGCTTATGACCTTAAAACCTATTTCACCTATTTAATATGCCTCTGTGATTTTGTTGTTTATTTGATTTAACCCGTGACTGCTTATGCAAACATGTCCTAAGTTAATTGGGTCTTTGTATCACTTTTGTGTATGGTCTGAGATTACCTTATACTTAGTTTAAGCCATGAAGTAAGGATGGGATGTGTTTGAGTTATGATGATACATTTGTTTATACTGCTGCTAAGTTCCATTATACCTGAAACCCTATCCCAGACATGCTTAATATGTTTTCCCAATGTGATGATACCTTTACCCATTTCTTGAAACTCATGTGATGATACTGTTAGTAATACTTTCATAATGTGTCCTATGCTAAGTATCTCTTGTGTGTATTTGTGATCCTGTACTCATTTTTGTTCTTCAATGTCTCTGTTTGTCCCTCATGATCTCATACATTCCCACACTGTTTTAAAACCTCACTAAGCTCTCTTAATGGATTAAACTTAACTTGTGAACTTTAAAGAGATTCTCTTGTTGTTACTGCTTGGATATAACAGCCTGATTTGTTCTCAATGTGATTAGTATGAAGTTAAAACTTTTAGAAAGAAGTGGTTATGTCATTGATTTTTTAAAGTTAAGTAAGACTGATGGCTTGAGATTCTGTTAAGTACTCTTACGAATTCCATTTGAATTTGCAAATATGTAGTCTTGTTAATACATTTTTTAGAAACTCTAATTGTATTTTTGTGTCTCTGATAGCATCGGTAGAAGTCCTAACTATGATTGTTGCTTGTATCCCTGATAATACTATTGGAAGGGTCCAATTGAAATCATCAACTTGTGCCTCTTAATTGAGGTTATTGATCGCTATCTATAATTGAAGCTGCTGACTTGTGTCTGTATTAGCACTCTTTAAAGAGCATCAATGGTAGTAATTAACCTGTAATGTTGTTAACACTCTCCAAGAGTCTAAATTGTGATTGTTAACATGCCCTCTCCTAATCCCCCTCAGAAGTTAATTGAAGTTGTTAGTCCATATTTCTGTTAACACTTTCAGAAGTCTCAATTAGTATTATTAACCTGTGTGTACTAAAGGGCAAGACTTAAGTTAAAACTAATATATAATTAATCTAATTAAGGGATGTTAGGGTAGGTGTGTTTGTGTTCATAACTGTTGTAGACTTGGACTATTCTCTCTCTCTCTCTCTCTCTCTCTCTCTCTCTCTCTCTCTCTCTATCCTTAAGATATATGACCTCAGGTGTTTGGTTCTTTAACAGTAGTATGATAATGTCTCTGCTTCTATGTATGCTTAAGGTTGATTTCATTTGAACCTGCTTAACATGTTACTCATAGTGAACCGTGTATTTAGTTTTGAAATATGATTATAATAATATGAATAGGCTGCCTTGTAGTATTCTGTATATATACTTTTGTGGCATGGTATCACTGTACTTTTGGGATTTACATTGAAAGTATATCATTGGCACTTAAACGTGTGGGGAAGAGTAAGTATGAGTGGTTCGGAGTATTTGAGAGTAGAGTTTAACTCTTGGTTGGGCTACTCTTCCTGACACAAGCATTGCCCTGGGTCCTTGAGATCCTTGGGAACTTTGAAGTGTAAAGAATCCAAAGGGAGCCTAGACCTTGAGTGGAACTCTACACTTAGCCTCTAACCTATTGACATTCATTACTTCTTTTAGGTTTAGTGTTTAATGACAATGAAAGGTTTTCAATGTGAATCACTTTACCATATGTGACCCACATTAGTATAACCTTTCATAAATTCTAATTATTATTGGTTATTATTTATTCAAGTCATTTGCTTATATATTTCATGTGTGATTGTATGCATAGAACATTATATCTAATGACCTTCTCTCTCCCTTTTTGAACATGTATAACCATTGGGCTTGCTGAGTTCTCAAAAGAACTCAAGCCCAAAATCTTGGGAGTATGAAGTTCACTACTGTCCGTTTCTATCGATTGTTGGGCCTACCTCTTTCAGGCCCAAACCAAAGTCACTCCTTACCCTTTTACTGCTTTATTATATTCTGTTATTTATGTTTTCTCACATATATATGACATTACAGTTATCATATCTGATAAATGCCTTACTTTTCCCTTTGAATTACATAAGCAACTTAGGCAAGCCTTAACGGACATCAAATTAAAAGAAACATTAGGCTTAATAGTAACTAGTTTTCACTCGTTAATCTTATGTTACTCACGCTATTAATCTCTTATGTTTTACTAATATTTTATGAAGATGTTTAAAGCCAAAATAGCTTAGCAAAGGACGACAACACCTCTTTTCGAAATTAAAGGAATGGGATCCAAAGCCGGCTTTCTAAAACAAAATGATGCAGCCCAGTGAAAGATTTTTAAATGATTTCCTCAAGTATAAGAATTAAGACTTTAAAAACCAAGGTACATCTTAGGCTCACTTTCTTACAACATCTTTATCTGATTAGAGTTACATGACAACCACATCCTTTGAATACAAAATATTTTCTAACTTAGCCCTTTTACATGTTTTATAAATATAAACCACTCATGTACATATGTTTAAACTCTTCCAGTTATATATACCAACATTATTTTTCAAGACTCCTTTATAAACTCATACCCCTTTTAAAACCACACACCCCCTTTGTAAATATGTTGTTCTAATTTAGATATGTATATATAGCAAGCCGTACCTCTTTAAATACTAATTAAGCAGAATGGAAATAACTAACCCTTTAAACCTAGTCTAAGTCCTATGAAGCTACCTCCGGTATATTTTAAGGGGTGCCTAACACCTTCCCCTTAGAAGAACAAGAACCCTTACCCACAATCTCACCGTTTAATATACTAATAAAGAAAATGACCTTACTAATTAAATAGGCATGCTAGTATACCTTTAAGTATTAGGTGACAACTCTCTTTTATCATCAACAGAGAAGCCACAAGTTGAATCTTGTTTTGACCCGTGCAAAATAGGATGCAACAATATGAGGTTCCTGTTTTATGAGTCACCCCATATTTAGACAGCAGTGTGGCAAATTGTTAATTGATAAAATGTGACCCAATGTCACTGATGATGACTCGGGGAGTTTCAAAGCGGGTGAAAATGTTCTTCCGAAGAAATTAACATACTACCCGAGCATCATTTGTCCTAGTAAGGATTGCCTCGACCCATTTTGGAGATGTAGTCAACGGCTACTAAGATATACTCATAGAAATGGGACGATGGGAAGGGACCCATAAAATCGATGCCCCAGGCATCGAAAACTTCACATACTAAAATGGAATTCAGGGGCATCTCGTCCCTCTTCCCATTGTTACATGTCTGTTGGCACTTGTCGCATGTAGCGACGTAAGCTCTTGCGTCCTTGTACAAGGACGTCCGGTATAAACCGACTTTCATGACCTTTGTTGTTGTCCTATGTCCTCCATAGTGCCCTCCAGCTGCTCCATCATGATAATGGGATAGTATGCTTTTCATTTCCCCTTCCGGTACGCATCTCCGAATCATGCCATATGCACACAATTTAAACAAAAAGGGGTCATTCCAGAAATAGCTCTTTACCTCGCTTTGTAGCTTCCTCTTCTGGTCAGAGGACAAGTCATGCGGTAACCACCCACTAGCCAAAACGTTGGCTTTGTCAACATACAATGGCAATCTATCGAAGACCGCCACAATGGAAAAGATCTGCTCATCCAGGAACTCTTCACTAATATCCACACTTTCAATTGGTGGTTTCTCCAATCGTGACAGGTGGTCAGTCACTTTGTTATCTGTGCCCTTCATGTCCTTGATTTCAAGATCGAACTCTTACAACAATAATACCCACCGCATCAGATGTGGTTTTGACTCTTTCTTGCTAAGTAGATATTTCAGTACGGAGTGGTCAGTATGCCCTATCACTTTTCTCCCTACTAAATAAGATCTGAACTTGTCGAAATCAAAGACCACTGCAAAGAACTCCTTCTCCGTGGTAGCATAGTTTACCTAGGCATCATTCAAAGTCCAGCTTGCATAGTAGATGGGTCTGAATATTTTATCTCTTCTCTGTCCCAACACTGCCTCCAGTGCCATATCATTGGCATCACACATGATTTCAAAGGGTTCGCTCCAATCGAGGGTTACCATTATGGGGGCACTTACTATCTTTTCCTTGATCAACTCGAATGCTTTGAGGCACTCTACATCAAACAAACACTTCACATCCTTGACAAGTAATGTTGTTAAGGGCTTGGTAATGCTGGAGAAATTCTTGATGAACCTTCTATAAAATGCTGCATGTCCCAGAAAGCTTCTGATGCTCTTCACCGAAGTTGGTGGTGGGAGCTTAGCAATCACATCTACTTTGGCTTTATCAACTTCAATGCCTTCGGCTGTGACTTTATGGCCTAACATTGTCCCCTCCTTGACCATGAAGTGACACTTTTCCAAGTTGACCATGTAGCACAACTTGTACGGGATTGATCCATGGGCTATCGGAGATGAAAAATATTATACCGGCATCCAGCAGTTTGAGCATCTCTTTCTGCACTACTTCCTCCAAGTTTTTATTCAATTTGCGTTGGGGCTGCACTACTAGTTTGCTACCTTCTTCCAATAAGATCTTGGGCATGCCGATTGCTTTTTTATGCTTCCGCAATAATTCTACTAGCATGTGTTCCTGTTCACCTATCAAATCAGTAGAAACAATCGCAGGAAAATTGTTAGTCTCCAAAAAAGCATATTTCAAATGTGTTGGGTGTACTTTCAACTCCAGCTTTGGCTTAGTCATTTCCTTCTCAATTTCCTCTTCAGCTGCCACTTGGTTCTCATCCTCCAATGCCTCATCTTCTTTCTTAATTTCAGGGTCTTGATTCTCTGTTGTACTCGATTAAGTAATGCATCTTTCTAATAAATCACCTGTTAGCTTGTCCAACTTGTGTTCTTCAGCTATCTCTCCTACCATGTCCAGCTTGAAACATGCATAGGTAAATGCCTCATCACACGGGTATTTTATCATTCTCTTTATTTGAAACATCACTTTTTCGTTTCCCACTCTTAGCATGAGCTGACCCTCATATATGTCAAGAATAGCCTAGCTAGTGCAAAGGAATGGTCTCCCCAAGATTATAGGTACCTCCTTATTTCAATTCCATGTCCACTACAATGATGTCTATCGGGAAGATAAATTTGTTCACCCTTACCAGAATATCCTCAATTATTCCCTCTGGTATAATAATGGTCTGATCAGCCAGTTACAATGACACTGGCACAAATTTTATCACTCCCAGTTCTCCTTCCAATTTCTTGAAAACAGACAATGGCATCAAGTTAATGGATGCACCTGAGTAGCACAAGGCTTTGTTAAAATTTTCACTCCCTAACGAGCAGGGTATAGTGAAGCTGCCCGGATCCCCACACTTTTAAGGAATTTTATTCTGTAGGATGGCACTACAATGTGCATTGAGTTTGACCACTGTTGTTTCCTCTAGCGTCATTTTACTCGACGGGATTTCCTTCAGAAATTTGGCATAGGTAGGCATCTGGTTAAGCACCTCGGTGAATGTAATTTTCACATACAACTGTTTCAGCATCTCTAAGAATTTCACTAAGAATCTATCTAATTTCTCCCACTTCATCTTCTGAGGAAAGGGTAACACTGGCATATGCTTGCTTTCTTCAACCTCACTGTTTGGCTTTTGCTTGTCATATTCCTTCTCGTTGATGTCCTCCGTGGACAAAGATTCACCAATTTTCTGCTCTTCTGCTGTTTTGGCCGAGTTATTCACCCTTTCAACCTTTGGTTTTGCAATAGGATCTGCCAACATCTTTCCACTCTTGAGAGAAACGACCTTGATTGTCTCTGTTTGGTTCTTCTGAGTGTCAGAAAGAAGAGTCCCAAGAGCCCTTTCAGATAATAGGGTTGCAATCTGCCTCATTTGTCTTTCCAAATTTCGAATGGTCGTGCCCTGTTCCCGGATGGATGTGACCTGAGTCTCAAGTTTCTCATCTGATTTCTTTATAAACGTCTTTATTAGATCCTCTAGATTTGAGATTATTAGATCCTATAGATTTGAGTTGTTGTTTGTAGAGGTTGGTATTGTTGCCTTTGTTGATTTTGGAAACCAGGAGGTCCCTGCATAGATGCTATGAGATTTTGCTGCTGCCATGAGTTCAAGCTACCACTTGAAGAAATACATGTGAAACCCAGATGTCTCTGTCCTATAGAGTTGAAATTGTTGCCTCCTTGGTAGTTGCCTCTGTTGAAATTCTCTAATGCCTTCACTTCTTCCTATGCAGTAGAAGTTTGACACTCATGAGTTTGGTGTCCCATTCTGAAAGTGTCATATCCCAATTGTGCTTGATTTTGTACCTGTGCTATTGTCAATTGCTTGGTGTCCTTAGCCATAGCTGCAATCTGGGCCTGCATTGCTATAGATGATTCTACTCGTTGCACCCCCGCTGACCTTCTTCAATCACCTTGGTCAGTAGACCATTGTTCATCGTCTTCAGATAGTTCATTCAGGAGTGTGACAATCTCTTTTGGAGTTTTCTTCATCAGAGGACCTACAACTGCACTATTCAGCAATCTCCTTGATGAAGGAGATAGACCATCCCAGAAACCTCGGAGTTGCATCCATTTCTCCATTCCGTTATGAGGGCACCTCTGCAATAACTCATTAAACCTTTTCCATGTCTCAAATATTGTCTCCCCTTCTCCTTAGCTGAAATTGTGAATCTCCTTCCTCATCCTTCTAGTCTTAGCAGCAGAGAAATATCATTCTAGGAACTTGGTAGTCATCTCCTCCCACGTACGGATAGACCCTATGGTTAAACTCCTTAGTCACTGCTTTGCATCATCCTTTAGTGAGAAATGGAATGCTCTGAGGTAGATAGCATCATGTGATGCTCTATTATAGCGGAATGTGCTCATGATTTCATCGAAGTCCATCAAATGGTTGTTTGGATCTTCATTAGCTTTGCCTCTAAAAATGCAGTTGTTCTGAATGGTCTGGATGATCCTTGTTTAAGTTCAAAATTGTTAGCATCAATGGGTGGTGGTCTCACACTGGATTGTCGCTGGTTGTGGACTGGTCTGGCATAATCTCCTAGAGACCTCCTAGGCTTGGGGGTCCTTATTTTCAAACTCATCTTCAACCATGGGTCGGTTAAGATTGAATCTTCGACCCTCTTCAACCGTTTCCTTAGCAGCTCTAAGGGCTACTTCAGCTGCTACTCGTACAGCCTGTTGTTGTGATGCCTCTCTTGCAGCTAAGTCCGCTTCCTTTTCGTTGTTCACCATTGTATTTTGAGTTGAAGTCTGACCCAAAAAGGATCCACTCGATTCTTTCTCCCTCCTCAACTGTCGTAGGTGCTTGTCTAATTCCGGATTGTATGGCACCAATTCCTTGGAGGAGGATCGAGTCATACACCATCGAACTTAACATATTGCCTGCACACAGATACGAAGAACGTAAACAGAAAATAAAATAAAATTTGTACCTTAATTAGCACCGAAAACTATTTTAAACACTATTAATTACCAGTCCCCGGCAACGACGCCAAAAATTTGACGAGCGCAAAATCAATGTATAAAACTTAGGCTCGCTAGTCAAACATATATAGTAATTTAATCGTCTCCACATGGATTGATTTAAATAGTGTTTAAATAAATCTTCAGCTTAACACTATTCAGGAAAATAAACCTTTGATTTTTTGTTATCAACGAACTACGAGTAGAAACTAAGATTATCAATTACGAGCGAATAACGGAAAATGGGTAGCTAAATAGCAACGACTGAATATCAACAAGAGAAATAAGGGTTTTGAAAAGATATGCACTCAACTATTATTCGGGGTAACTCTGTGCTTAGTTCACTCTTAAGTTCTATCGAATCTTTGGATTTCAACAGATAGTTATGCTATCTTAAGGATTCAAATTCTTCTTCCGAATGAATTAGAGTTCGCTAACAACCTAATGATACTTGTTGTGAACGTATGCATGAATACGTTGAATGAATGATCTTACGGTGAACGTCTCTCGACAATTCCTCTAAATTGGGTCAATTGATAACTCTACAAGCTCTTTCGATTACCTATGAGAGTCGTGAAATTAACCCAAACAAGATAACACAATGAGAGTTGCAGTATCACTTCTCTTCCGATTAAAGTAAAACCACAATTAACCTTGCAATTCAATTAGAAACTCGTTCAATAAATTCAAGCAACTAACAGAAATTAAACTCAACAATAATCAAGTCACAATATCTGTCAATAACCCTAAGAAAAACTACTCCATAGTGGAAAAATTGTTCATCACAAGAGTATTAAGAGAACAAGAAAATATTGCAACCAACGAATTCAAATAAACTTTCGTTTTGAATGATATTCGGATGAAGTATTCAAAGTTTATGATGTTCTTTGCCTTCTTCTCTCCAAAAGTTGGTCCAAAATCCAAGATCCCTCATTTGGGACGAGCCTAGGCTTCATATAGGTCAAGGGGATTGCCCACAATTTACAAAAATAGGCATGACTAATATTTCTCGCAGGCCTACGGCACGGCCGCGCACCGGGGTATATGGGCGCGCATGTGGGCGCGTATCTTGTCCAGGCCGTCTGTGGTATGTGCGCGCTGAGGTGCACATTTGGGGCTGTTCGTGCGCGGCCGCGCATGCCTTTTACTTTCTCTCTCAACTTGTTTTCCTCCCACTTCGTGCACTATCTGTCCATTGATACCCTTTGTACCACCTACACCGAAAGGCAATATATTAGACCATAATCAGGCTAAGTCCCTATCAAATCAACCAAATCAAGGATACAAAGAGGGTCTCAATGTCGAATAATCTTAAGCTCATCATGCCTCAGGCCCTACTTAGTTTAGCAAGCCTTTGTTATCGTCCGTCAACTAAGTAGGGCCTTTTCCTTTTTGCTTGAATAACTCATTCTCATTATATTTAATAAGTAAAGTAGGCAAACCTATAGGTCCTATCACTATGTCATATTCATACTCGTCTCTCGGCAAACCATTGGTTTTGATTCGAGCTATTGGGCTATAACCCAACTTACTAATACTCTTAACCAACATACCAAACATTCATTATTTGTAAGTTTTACACCAATATTGTCAGCTGAAATTTCTTTCTGTTTGTTTCAAATTTATGGCTTCTTACTGCGCTCTAAACCATAGTTCCTTTAATAAAGGACTAATGGAAGTTTTGGCGATAACATAAAGCGTTAATGTATCGAGGATGTGCCTACAGACGATGCTTATCGTATGGCCTTGGAGAAGGTGGACACGTTATATCATGCACTGTGAGTCATGAACATATTAACATATCAAAGAGACCAATTTGCCTGTTAACGTACAGAAGCAAAGAATATAATGTGGCGTCGATCCAAAAAGGAACTCTTGCAGAATAATAGAATATGCAGACTACAAGCGACGACAAGGGATGATCACAGAGTTGGAAAAGCATATTGAAGTTGATTGAAGCTGTATTTGCCAAAGTCTAAAATTTCTTTGTACTTTTTCCAACATCGCAGCTTTCAATATTCAGAAAGGAGGCGCACACATCAAGTTGCTATAACCTTTGTGACAAGCATGCATACAGCTAGAAAATTAATTACTCGCACGCAACATTTGTATCTAATCATTCAATTTATTCGTAATAGTCATAAATCAAAATGAGAATACTAAGTAAAATATATATATATATATATATATATATATATATATATAAGACATGTATCATGCATTAATTTGGTTGGCGTAAATAATGAACGTGAATAATTTGTTCTCGTATAGCGGCCTCGTAACGAACAATTCTTATCCAAATCCGTCCTGGAATTTTAGCTTTTGCTAGAGATAAGTGCCTCTCTATTTTCTCTAACATAGTTTTCCTACTGTTTTTCCATCTTCCTGGAAATTCATGGGAAAAGTTGGTTTTGAAAAGTATTTTCATTGTAATCAACAAACAGTCTAATATCTTTATAACGATCTTTAGTTTTATGTAGGTTGAGAAATATATTTTGCAATCGTTGTATACGGTCAAAATAGGTTTCGACCTTCGTATGACTAGTCAAGATTGGAATATAATGGACCGAATGTCATCTTCATAATATCGAGATGAGATCCGAAGCCAGGTTACCGAGCTCAAATTTCTGGGACCGATCGAATGCCGAGCTCGAACTCATTATCGAGCTCGAGTCCAAATCGAACTATGATGTGAGTTGGTGTCATCGAGCCTAAGAGCCAGAGATTGACCAATATCGAGCTCGAGTCGATATCGAGCCTCGAGTTAATATCGAGCTCTAAATCTGGAAATCGACCAATACCAAATCTGATCAAGACCGAGCCAAGAGACAAGAGCCGTTATGGCCGCACTCAGGGAGAGAATCTCCGTGAAAATTAGGGAAAAGCTAATCTATCGTGAGTTCCCATTATGTATTTTTAATTATATTCAAAGTAGGATCCCTCCACTATAAGAGGGATGACTATTATTTCTGTAAGGGGATCCGAGATGAAGGCATTCATACACTCTCATATTATTGATATTCACACAGAAAAGCATACTGATATTCATATTGAGATTATACCTTTTTGGGCTTAGTACATTGATTCATCTTGCTTGTTCATAAAACATTTTCCACCCAATTTGGTTTGTATTTCATTCTTTACACAGTCAATACTCAATGTATTTCTACTTACTTTTCGATTTGTGTCAAGTCATACCACGTATCTTAGAACTACATATAAATTCTAACTCTATCCATTTTTCGGTAAACAAAACAATCGTATAATCTCATCTCTAAATTTCTCTCATTTCTTTCGATTTTATCGTAAAAGTGCAGAAATGACACCATACTGCCGTCAACAAGGCAAAATAAATGTTTGATCTAGTTCACCGAACTTCTTTGTTTTTCTGGAATCATCTAAATGCACAAAAGAACATTGGATTATCATAAGTTTTCTTAAAACTATTGAAACGTCTACTTGATGTGACAATGGTCTTTTCGCATTTTCCTATCGACTAAATTTCCAGCAATTAAATTACTTGACTTTAATTTGGAGTAAACTATTGTTTGTTGTCATTTTCAAATCTAAAATGCACGTAATTGGAGATATTCTTTCTTTACCTTACTTCATATGGTATTTTTATCAACACTGAGAATATTTGCTATGAAAAAACGGTGTGAAGAGATAGTACATCCAAAGTTTAGAGTGGGATATCTATTAGTACACCATATTTTGTATAATTGATGATTTCTATGGCTTCTTATTTTTTGTGACATTACTCTAGAAAATTCTAGCTTTATTAATGGGGGCGCTAGCAAATTCTCTGTGTTAAATATTTAACTACTCAAATTGTACTATGCATGGCTATTTTCTTGTTTCATAAACTAGATTACTACAAATTGTATCAGCTTAGCAAACTCAGAGATTTCTAACATACTTAATTACCATTAACCGAATGTTAGTTAGATTCTTACTCTTACCTATTGTTCATAGCTCATACTATAATGCGGAACAAGATATATAAATAATAAAGGCACTTTGTCGAACAAAGCTATAAACTACTCCCTGTGGATGTGCATAATTTGGTAAATACCGAATTACCGTATCGAAATCGAAAATATTAGTATTTAGTATTTGATATTTTGGTATTCGGTATGATATTTGGTTTAATTTATAAAAACAAATGGTCTTAGGTATGGTATTTGGTATTTTAAAATGAAATATCGAAATACTGATATCGTACCGAAATATATATATTATATTACACAATATACATATTATTAAGTATAACATAAATGTAAAATATCTAAAAAGATTACTTTCCTTTATTCTCTAAGTTCATCGATTAACTCTAAGCAAGTAACAAGACATTTCTAATGATCAAATTTATTCCTTTATCTACAGTTTTTTCTCTCTGGGTTGATATTTGGTTTTGGACAAAACTTTTGTCAACAAACATTTTATTTTTGTACTTTTGAGTACTTTAATTAAGAATATTACAGTCTATGACTTTATGCACTAGTTAGTATTCAAACCGAAATTACCGAACCGAATAAGCCGAAATCGAAAGGAGAAAAACTGAACCATACCGAATTTAATTAGGAACAATATTGGTATAGCATTTTAAGAAAGTGAATACCGAAAATACATAACCGAAATGTCTAAATACTGTATCGTAACGTACCGACGAACACCCCTACTACTCCCTATGTCTCAATTTATGTGATGTGATTTTTCTCTTTAGTCTGTCTCAAAAAAGAATGATAGGACTCACCTTTCTCTATTTAAAAATAAATGAACTTCAAATTTCTTATTTTACCTTAATAAGATGACTGATAGTTACACAAATACCTTTGACTTGTTTTAGACTACTAGTTTCAAAAAATTCCTTTTTTCCTTCTGCTCTCCGCTTAAATTACATTATATAAAATGAGAGTACACATTTATATGTCCTCTCCATAGTCTAAAAGAAAGAAGTGGTAAGGTCTAAACAATTACTTCTCGTTATCCATATGCTCGATAGAAACCTAAAATATTTAAGACTAACGGCTGTTATGTTCAACTCATAAGTATTAAGTACCAAATCTAGATAGAGTTGCTGGCAATAGCATTTCCTAATTTTGATAAGCTAGCAGATCAAGGAGAAACAAATCCGGCAAAAAGGGAAAGAAAAAGGAGAAAACAAATAAATTTTGATCCGCATTTAAATTTTGAGTCATAACGCCAAAAGTCATATCATATTAAAAAAACACAAACGCTAAGATGCCTACTATTTGACGACGAAGCCGGAAATTATAAATTCTAACAATGAAATTCGAAATAATATTAAAGTGGCATACGTGACTCTGGTAGTATATATAGGGATGTGATCTGAAGTTGGGATGAGTACTGTCCAATTTCAGTTTGTTTTTTCCTTGTACATTTTGTTTACTTTAGTAATAAAATTTTTAATTATACCCAAAAGAAGTGATTCAACTGAACCCCTTCAATTCGTGTCTTCTAACTCCACCCCTTCTACTTCTCACCTAAAACATATTAGAATCAACTCCATCTTGAGGATCGTAGTGTTGCTAATGACAAGAAAGAATTTCAACCACAAACATATGTTAAACACTTCATTTACCAAAACCAAAAACGAACGGCAAAGCAAAAATTAGTTAGGTGACTCAGGTGTATGTTAAGACATGAGAAAATGAAACAGTATGGACAGTCGTATGATCAGGTTATGAAAACTATTTAAATAATACCTACTAATTAAGATTCAATAAAGGCCTCCTTGCCCACATGCAAAGTTTCCATCTTCCTTATTGCTTGTTGAACACAACATAAAATATTATTATACAAAAAAGGGAGTGGCGGAAAATCGCAAAAGAAAATTAGGAAAAACAAAACCACAACTTGCCTTTTCTTCTGAATAGCAAGTTGGTTACAAATTGTATCAAGTTGCTAGAGCAGCTGTTTGATTGAAAGCTGCAGCCTGTAGATTCTTCAATCACAAAGACTAGTACTCTTTCTTTCCTATTTCCCAATTCATATGATACTGTTTTTCCAATTTATATGATAGTGTTTGACTTAACATAATATTTTTTTAAAATTAAAGAAAAACTACTAAAATTTATAGTCTAAAATATTTTTTTTTAAAAATGTGGCTATAAATTATCATTTCAGAAAAAATTAAAAATTAAAAATTAAATTATTACTAAATGGAGTATAATAAATAATAGATTGGGTAAAAGAAAAGAATATCACATAAATTGTTTAGATAGTATTTAGGAGTACTAGCTAACGTTTAACTTCTACCACTATGTAAATTCTTTTTTATACAAAGACTTAATCTTTTATCCTTATTTCTATTTCTCTGGTCAACTAATGCACTAGTTCGACTTTTCTCGAACATGTGCCCTAGCCCTAATACGGAAAATCTCTGATGAGACCATTTGCTATTATAAAAAGAACATTAGAGTATATTAAAATGTCGTTTCCATTTCACCAGCAGGTTCATTGTTCAGAAGCCATCCATTTTATTTATCATCAAAATAAAATAATGCAACTTGTGAGCCCTTGGTTGCGAAAAATAAAAGTTAAACTAGACTATTTGGAAATTAATAATCGACATTCGTACATAGTGTCAATAAAATAACCCTGGTTGCATACGAAAGTGGATATGTACTAAATTATTCTAAGGAGTCGTTTGGTTACAGGGATTAGGCAGGTCACCGCAATATATATTTTGGGATTAAATTTGTTCTGTACTTGGTTGTGGGTATTAGCCAACACCTGGATAAAATTATACCAGAATCTTGAAATTATAACCAAGGTTATAATTCATGGGACAACCTTGTCTTGAACCAAAACGACCCCTAAAGGTTTTCATTTTCTAGTTACTAGGAGTAATTACCCTGTGAGATTTTCAGAGGGTGGTTGGTAACATTTTGCTTCTCACTAAAAAAATATTACTCCATTTGTTTAAGGAGCAAAAAAAAGGACTTTATCTTTAATTTCTAAGGCACGAATTTACCTATCTAATATTAAAACTGTTTCCTAATTTGAGGTCTAAACGAAGTTAAAAACCACAAATCTTATCCCATCTCCACCGTCAACCAAAGAGAAAAAAGTACCAAAACAATTAATAAAGCCAAACACAAATTTCTAGCAAAAAACAATCATGGAGTTATCTTCTTAACCTCATCATTTTCTGATAAAGTTTTCAACCTTATTATGTAAGTTACAATTTAATTTAAGCAAATATGAGGGGAAGAACAATAGTAAATTGGTAAAATGCACCTTCTGTTTGATTTTTTCAAATGCATTATTACAAGTAACCATATGTTAACAAAAAGGAAGAAAAAAAAAACTTAGAACAATTGCCTTCACCAGAATTGGGAATTCCCAAGATTTCCCAAGATTTGTTGTGAACTTTGGAGGCACTCTTAAGCAAAAGATAAGAAGAAAGAAAGAAAATGAAGAAATAAAATAACAGAGAGGAATTTATGTGATGGTGACAACCAAGTATTCACATATAGTAGTAGAATAATGTCACAGAATTATCAAACAGTCACGTTGTAACAATTCCAAGAACCAACCTTACAGTCATCGAAATCTACCAATCTATGAAGTTTCAGTTCTGGGTCTTCATAATCTACAATAATAACAAAAACTCTATCCATCATTCAAAACTAACAGCTCAAAACAACAAACAACCTAAATTAAAAGAGAGAAAATGTACAAAAATTTAAAAAACACAGAATTAGTCACGAGTAGTAGTTAATTTACTCTTTCTTTTAGCCAAGTTCTCTGCGATCTGCGCCAGCGACTGCAAATTGCACCGCACAATTGTATCCACAAAAACACATGTTTCTTCCTTTGTATTCCCTTGTGGAACATCAACCTCGTACGACTCCACCACCATAGTCATATTCTCGTCATCATCCGCCGTGTGCAGCGTCGTCACCGATCGGTAATTGTTAAGCCGATGATCGCCGCCGACGACACTAAAGCTGAGCACGTGTTTTTCATCGTCTAAAATCTCCAGCCTCTCCGTACTAGAAGCCGCAGGAAGTCCAGAAACAACGCGAACTTCCCTCAAGCTACCGACGTTACCATCGCCGTCGATCACGTGGCAGCTTTTAAGAAAGTGCTTGTATGCTTGCGGGTTATCAAAGCGGCGGACGAGGGACCACACGGTGTCGATTGGGGCGGAGATGGCTTGTACAACAGCGGAGCAACACTGGTTGGGGCCCACAACGTGGGTGTGATAATGCAATACGTAGTCAGGGACAGAAACGGAAACGGGGATGATCCATGTAGGCTGTGATTTCGATTGTTGCTTGTGGTAGTTTCCGGCGAGCGTGGCGGTGGATGTGGCGGTGCTTGGGTTGATTCTACGCAGCTGAAGTGAAGAAGGCATTTTATAAAATTCCTCTGCACTTTCTCTTATCTTATTGTACATAAAAGAGATGAGAATTGAGAGTATATAAATCTCTAAAATAGAGATTATTAGAGAAATATATATATATCAATACAAAATGTATAGGTGTAGAGTTCTAGAGAGAAGAAAAAAGGAATATAAATAAATCTTTGTCAAGTTGTGATTTCCTCGGAGAAAAACTCTTAAAGACAAATATTAAAGCACACTGCTTACGCTGGCTTCGCTGCAAGTGGGATTATCAACTTGCTTAAAACTCATTTGGACGGAGTCTACTTGCAATTTGCCCTTGTCGTTTTCCTTTTATTACGTGATCCGCCCTCTCTGTTCGTTATCCGAGGTTTCCTCTACCGAAATGACAAAACTAGCCCTTGCATTTTGCAATATATACAGCCGACGTTCGATGTCATGCCAAGTACATTACAGTTCATGGGGCAATGGGAAGTAAGGCCTAAGGGATAGGTCGCAGCTTTGATTCATCTGCATGCCACCGATAAGAGAAGCAATAAAAATTGAGAAATGTTACGAATATATTATATTATGAATATTCATTTAGTACTCCGTTGTAAATAAGTTTTCTGAAGAAGTTTATTTATATAAGACTTCGCCGTAAATATGTTTATCTATTTAGTACTCTATTGAAAATAAGCCTCTTGAAGAAGCTTATCCTTTCGGTACTCCGTTATGGATAAATATTACCCATGATAGAAGATTATCTATATCTGGCACAAGCAGCTTACAAGCAGCTTACACAGCAGCTTCCTTTCTTCTATAAATAGAGGAGAATTCAGTTCATTATGTACATAAATTTGAAGTTTGAATAATATATAAGTTTCTCTCTATGCTTGTCTTTACTTTACAGCTTTTATTTTATAACACGTTATCAGCACGAGACTCTGCCATCTAGAGAAAATACTTTGAAAGTATCAGAGGTACGAATTTTCTTTTTCTAAATAATGTCAAATCTTTCTAAACTTGAGTTTGTAGCCCTTGAATATATCGGGCAAAAGCTATATGTCTTGGGTGCTTGATGCCGAAATTCATCTTGATGCGGTGGGTCTGGCAGACACCATCAAAGATAAAAATCAGGCATCAAACCAAGACCGTGCCAAAGCAATGATATTCCTACGCCATCACCTTGATGAGGGCCTGAAAATGGAATATCTTACTGTTAAAGATCCAGTCATACTGTGGAATAATTTGAAAGATAGATATGACCACCTGAAGATGGTCGTTCTTCCACAGGCACGTTATGATTGGACTCATCTAAGGCTACAAGATTTTAAATCTATCAGTGAGTATAATTCTGCTATGTTCAGAATTATTTCCCAATTGAAACTATGTGGTGATAATATTACTGATCATGATATGTTGGAGAAAACTTTCACCACTTTTCATGCCTCGAATATGCTCCTGCANTTTCATGCCTCGAATATGCTCTTGCAGCAGCAATATCGAGAGATCTCCTCTAATCGTGGTAATAACAATGCACCAAAGAACCCTCCTCACCACCAGCAGTGGAAAAGGA
>AWOL01S0066665.1:0-12967 GCA_000715115.1 Nicotiana otophora
TGTAGCTAATGCTACTAACATCCGTATGGACGTAATTCTTGTAACTGGAGAGTATGTATCAAAATAGTCGAGACCTTCTCGTTGTCTATACCCATTGACTACGAGTCTTCCCTTGAATTTATGAATAGTGACATCATTTTTGATGTTTCTCTTAAAAATTCATTTAGAACCCAAAGGTTTATTTCCAGGAGGAAGATTAACCAATTCCCATGTATGGTTGTTCAATATAGATTCTATTTCACTATTGACTGCCTCTTTCCAAAACAATAATTCCGAAGAAGTCATAGCTTCTTTAAATGTTTGAGGCTCATTCTCCTATTAGAAAGTCACAAAATCTGGTCCAAATGAAGTAGAAGTTCTTTGACGTTTACTACATCTTGGATCCTCCTGATTACATGTACTTTCTTTTGTTTCTTCCCGAGGTCGTTTAGATCCTTCACCAAACGACTCACATTCCTTTTTATACGGATATATATTTTCAAAGAACTCAGCATTATCTGATTCTATAACCGTATTATTATGAATGTCGGGATTTTCTGATTTATGAACCAGAAATCGATATGCTTTACTATTTGTCGCATATCCTATGAAAACACAATCAACGGTTTTCGGTCCTATCTTTACCCTTTTGGGTTTAGGAACTTGCACTTTTGCCAAACACCCCCACACTTTAAAATAATTCAAGTTGGGCTTCCTTCCTTTCCATTTTTCATATGGAATGGATTGTGTTTTGCTATGGGGCACTCGATTTAATATTCGATTAGCCGCAAGAATGGCTTCCCCCCAACAAGTTCTGTGGCAAACCAGAACTTATATCACTCATTTGGAGCCGGAGCCGAGCCGAGCGACGACAACGACGACGACGACGGCGCGAGGCTTGCTTTCTTCTTAACTCTTTAAGAGCTACAAAAAGAGCAATTATATATATACCCACCAAAAAAAATTTCCCCTTCCAATATGGGACAATGTCTCATTGTCAAGAGGGGGAAACTTAAAATTTTACTCAAAAATTTCATTTTCCCTTCATTTCCCATTCACCCTCATTTTAAGACTATTTCATTTTAAATAACAAAAAACCTCAACATGAAATCTATACGAATGCAATCTAAGCTCCTCGCCGTCCAAAACCTAACTAGTCAAAGGTAAGGAACTCTTCATCTTTTGTGTAATAGATATTATGCATTTTAGTTCGTCACATATGCAGTGGATTATTTTATGGTGTATTGGCCTAGGAGTTACTAGGGGTTTCATTATTTTTTATTTTTCCGTAAAAGTTGTAGGTTACTTCAAATACTCTATAATTTATGCATTTCTGTCTCGATGTACCCATTGATTTGATGATATAATAGTTGGTAATTTTCGGAATTTCTGTTTTCACTTTTGTTTCAGTTTTCTTTTTTTGATTGTTTTTTCGCTCTCTGTGTAATGTGTATTCTGCATCTCTGTCTTATTTCTTACACTAGTTCATTTTTTTTTATTTGTTGGTATAATAATTTGAGGATTTGTGATATTTCGTCATTATTTGCTTTCATTTTATTGGTGGTTCAGGATTGTACGTGTCACGATCCAAAATCTCACCACATGCATCGTAATGACACTTAATCTCTAAGACTAGGTAAGTCAATTACAATTACAATTCAAGTCATTTTTTTCTAAAACATATAATTTAATACAAGTGTCGAAACCAACAGCGGAAATAATTATAATACCTTCCCAAGACTGGTAATAATGAGTCACGAACTCTAACTGAATACATGCAATGAATCTCAAAGATCGAATATACAATATTGTTCGAATAAGAGTTGACAGTACAATAAAATGGAAAGACTCTAAGGGACTGCGACGGTCAAGCAGCTCTACCTTAAATCCTTGCGATCAACATACTAACTCTGCCCGAGTCCGATATCTCTCATACCTGGATCTGCACAAAAATATGCAGAAGTGTAGTATGAGTACACCACAGTCGGTATCCATTAAGTATCAAGACTAATCTCAGTGGAGTAGTGACGAGGTATAGTCAAGACACTCACCAGTCTAGTAACATGTGTAATATAATATACAAAAATAATAGAAAATAAATAACAACGATGGCAATAATAATCAACCAGTGATACAAACAGCAGGGCGGCAAGAACACCATAAATATTACTCAACAAATAATGAATACAAGTACAATCAATTAATCAAGTCCTTCAAAAATAATTCTTTCACCTATAAATCTTTGAAATAATAATCTGCAGGATGTAATACTTTCCGATAATTTTATTTCGAATATACTTCCTTCAAATAAATATCTTTCAAATATACTTCTTTCAAATACAATTTGGGAATATAATTCCTTCAAATGAAAGTCACCTTGTGACACCTCATTTCATATTCATATAAATATGGGTCTCAGCCCACTTTCATATTTTCACGGCACCTCGTGCCCATGTTTCTATCACAACTGCACGGACAACTCACGTGCCAAAATATCAATATATAAAAGAATTTGCACGATCAATTTACTTTAGAAATAGTTTGAGTGAAAAAAATGACATTTGCACTTAAATTAAAGTATCAGATAAACTACCGATTTGTATGTAATAATTATTAATTTAAAACATAATAGAAATTTTCTTTTATTTAAAACAATTCAGTCATCAAAAATCAGTAAACCCATAAATATAAATCTTCAGAGTCTCGTACTAAAAATCCCAAGCCAACACAATACAACAGGGAGTACAAAACACATAATAATAAAGTCAACTAGTACATCACCGAAGAAGACAAGAATTTACATATCACGAAAAAATAAAATAACCAAAGGCAAGTGCATCCATAAAAAAAGTATCAACAAAAGGGCACTCCTGAGGTACCGTCTCGTAGTCCCAAAAGTAAATATGCAAGACAGAGAAATCTCCCGGAATATCGTTCCGTAGTCCCAAAGTAAATATGCAGGGCAGGGGATCTCCCGGAATACCGTTCCGTAGTCCCAAAGTAAATATGCAAGGCAGGGGGATCTCCCAGAATATTGTTCCGTAGTCCCAAAGTAAATATGCAGGGGATCTCCCGCAATACCGTTTCGTAGTCCCAAAGTAAATATGCAGGGGGATCTCTCGGAAAATCGTTCCGTAGTCCCAAAGTAAATATGATTTCAATAACTGCACATCAAGTGCTCACATATCACAAATCAATTTAATACATACGTGCGTGCGTCTACGAATTTCAACCAATGTAATTTGCACATATAAACCAAGTAAGTACTCATTACCTCGCGTACATGGTTTTTCAATTACACAATTTTCATATAAGACTCAATGCCTAAGGGGTAATTTTCCCACTCAAGGTTAGGCAAGATACTTACTTTTTTGAAGTTAGGCCGATATTCCAAAAATCATCTTCTTGCTTGAATTAACCTCCGAATAGCTCAAATCTAACCAAATTAATTCAATTAAGTGAATACTAATTATACGAATTAATTCAATATGAAAATACTAATTTTCCAACAAAATTCGAAATGTAACTCAAAAATCGCCCGTGGGGCCCACATTTCGGAATCCGATAAAATTCACAAAATCCGACAACCCATTCAATTACGAGTCCACCCATACCAATTTTATCAAATTTCGGTAACAACTTGACCTCCAAATCTAAAATTTTCGTTCTTGAAAAGTTTTGCAAAAATCTTGATTTCTTTCATTTAAATACAAAATAAATGTTGAATATGACCATGGATTTATGAAATATAATCACTTTTGGAGATAGGACACTTACCCAAGTTGAAGTCTTGAAAAAATCCGCAAAATCACCCAAGAACCGTGCTCCAAAAGTCAAAAACGAAATGAAGGAAATGACCATTTTTGGTCTTTAAGTTTCTGCCCAAAGAAAATTATTCTGGTCGCTAAAAGTCTAATCCCGTCGCTAAAAGTGTCAAATCTGGTCGCTAGAGGTGCGCACCAAGACTATTTACACCAGCAGTTTTGTTTTACTAAAAAAGCTCTAACTCCATCATACAAACTCGGAATTCGACGATTCTTGTTCCTATGAGTATGAAATAAAAATAAGAACCTACTCGTTTAATCGAAACTCAATTCGGAGCTCATTTGCTCAATGCGATACCAATTTTGCTCGTTAAACAATTAACTCATGTTTCGCGCTAAAAACTCAATCGCGACTTGATGAAATTACACCAAACTTTTCAAATCACTCCTATAATTCATTATCAAAATCTTGAAAGTATCGAAATCGAATTTCAATCTATAGAACTAAAAATGGACCTTTGGATCATTACATACTTATGTTGAAAACATCAAACTCTTCCTCGACAGCCTGTAGTGTATCAACCATAACTTCTTGTACTCAACTTCAACTGTAAAACGGTTAAAAGTTCTGCAAACTAGATACAAAGAGCTACAACTTTCATGTTTTATTCATCGCCCAACTCCTTATAGATTGCAAGATATAAGCTCCCAAAGTCAGCCGTTTGCAGCAAATATTTCTGGCGATGAACACTGCTGTAGCCAAAATCTGCAGTACCAGCTTCAGTCAATCGATCATAACCTTTTGTACAAATATCCGAATGATGTATGATTTATCATTCTGGAAAGTAGAATCAAAGGATTACAACTTTAATGTTTTGATAATTTTCAGATTCCTTATAGATTTCGAGATATAAGCTTCCAAACTCAGCTCTGCAATTGCACCAGTTGTTGTCCAAAAACAGCTTCTGCAGCAGAAAATTTCCAGCAGCTCCTTTTGTCCGAAATCCATTTCGTTAACCTTCTGAAATCCACCCGAGGCCCTCGAGACCTTAACCAAATATACCAACATGTCCCAAAATACAATACGGCCTTAGTTGAGGCTTCAAACCATGCCAAACAACGCCGAAATTACGAACCGCGCATCGAATCGAATTATGAGTTTTCAAATCATCCAACTTCTATATTTTGCGTCGAAACATATCAAATCAATTGACCTCAAATTTTATACACAAGTCATAAATGACATAACGGATCTATAAAAATTTTCAGAACTGAATTCCGACTCCGATATCAAAAAGTCAACTCCCCGCACCATTTCAAGCAAAATTTCACTACGGACTTCCAAAAAACTTTTCGGACACGCTCCTAAGTCCAAAATTACCATACGGAGCTATTAAAATCATCAAAATTCTATTCCGGAATCGTTTGCTCAAAAGTCAATTCTCCGGTCAACTTTTTCCATTTAAGCTTCAAAAAAATGAGATTTGTTCCTTAAATTAAATTCCGAATCTTTCGAAAACCAAACTCGACAATATACGCGGGTCATAATACATATTACGAAACTGCTCGAGACTTTATGTAGCTGAATGGGGCATAGATTCTTTAAATGACAAGTCGGGTCGTTACAGTATGCAAAGTCAAGAAAAATTAAGAAAACTAGTTACCAGATTTTTCTTGAGAAGCCAATGAATCAAATGAAATTAGAACAACGAAACTAGAATAAGCATAATGAGTTTTTGTAATATGTTTGATGGAATCACTTAATCAATGTTGGCTAATAAGAAATTGGCAGTCATAGTTCATGTATTGCTCTTTGTGATCCAAAAAGAGAATGGTAAGTACGTCATGTAAGAGGTTGATCTTGTCTAGCATGAAAAACCTTTTCGATAAGATAAGCTAATTCACTTGCGAGGATTCTGCAATCATAGACGAATTAAAGCAACTCTTTTTCAGGAGCAAATAGTTGGGACCGAAGGCAAACTTATTAAGATACTTCCCAAAGCGAGTGATATTAGACTTAGAAAAGAGAAAAAAAAAAATGCGTAATAAGGTTGCATCTCTACTGTGCCTGATAAAGGATTATTTAATTACATGTTAAAAGGTCAAATAGTACTCTTAAGAAGAGATTAACCAGCCTCTGATACGAATTTAAAAGTAAGAAGTTAATTTGGATTTTCATAAATTTTTTGGAAGTAGTTTACAAATGCATAGAGATATTCTTTTCCTCAATACTATTCTTATCAGTTGTTCTCTGTCCTCTAAGATCATTGTCTCTCCATCTTATAAGGCTGTTGTCCTTGTTGCATTTACTATTCACATTCTCTTCTTTTTTTGATGAAGTATATTAACATTTTCTTCTTGTGAACAGTGTTGTTTCCGATAACTGAGTTGACTTAAACTGTGCACTAATCTAGAAACACAATTAGGTATGGAGTTAGTGTCGTTTCACTTCTGAATTTTAACCTCTAGAAGCAATCTAACAAAACTAAGTTCTTTGCAGTTGGACAACGCTGCTTCGATCCTTGCTGAATTGAAGTCGCTCATTATTATTGCAAAGTATGATGACAAATATATATGTCTTGCTTCTACGTATGACATCGAGTAAGCATCTTCAAGCTTCATCACTAAATGGTATATAGGGGCGGAAGGGTCGCCGAAAAATTACACTATATATATAAGGCAAAATCTATTTTTTACCTCTACATAATAAGTTCTGAATCCCCTTGGCATAACCCAAAAGTGTAGCTTAGTGGTCAAGGGGATTCAAAACCTATGTAAGGTCATTGGTTCAGTTACAATCTTTTTTAACTTTTTTCTTTTTGAACCCTCTTCGCGGAGATCCTGCCTCCGCCACTGGTGGTATATGCTGATGTTAGTTCATAATGGTGTTATTTTCGTTGTTTAAATTAAAGTTGCAGGAACTAACTAGTAAGAAGACCAAGTGCCCATCATCCAGAGCTACGACCAATAGAGCATCCTCTTTTAAAGGTAATTGGCTTATTCTGGATGCTATATTGTTCTTTAAATTGATTTAAGTCTCACCCTAAATATCAAGAGAGAAAAAAAGTATTATTGTCTCTTTGTGCAAATAAGTAAGAGGTAACCTTTCGTCCTCCCTTAGGAAGTACCGGATCAAACAAGGATCTTGTGATATTTAGACACACAAGAGCACTTAGCAGAAACTTGCTTTGATTCAGAGTTTTGGCTCTTATTGCCATACTTTAAAGCTTATGTCAACTATAATGTACAATCCACTCTCCTGGTTCATTAAGTCCTTAGAAATGCATATCTTGCATTGACAAACAACTGAATTTACAATGGGAAGTGTAAATGTAAATGTAAAGTTTTGTGAGGGGATGTCTACAAGTGTTGAAATTTCAATGTTGTCCCAAAAATTATGCCGGTAGTATAACTCTCGATATATAGCACATTCAAATTATCATATGATTATTTTGTTGACTTTTCAGATGGTCTTTGAGGTTCTTAAGTTAAATAATCAAGAAAGAAACGGATAATAAGCTAACAAAGTTGGATAGACGACTAGAATAAAATTTCGAAGGATGTTTGCTGCTCATCCAACTGTAAGTAGCTTATTACACTACTAATTATTATTTTTGTTATATAACCAATTATAGAAAATATGTGATTTCTTTAAGAAAAACTTCATGTGACGAATAAACTTTAATTGTTTTATGTGGAGATACTTCATTCCACCATTTTCTTATCTTTTTTTAAAAATTGGTATTGCAGCTCATGGAGGAGCCTAGAAAGCATCCAGATCGATTGGGACATGAATGACTATTTTTTCTCTTTTGTAAAAGCATATTGATATACTTGAGTGGAACAACTTTTACTATTTTAATTTATTTTGAATGATACTATTAAACCTTTAATTATGTCTTATTGCTAATGTGTTGCATTTCTTAAAACAATTGAAGAAGAAATTTTACTAAGATTCTCAACAGTCTGTATTGCATTTATTAAATTAATTGAAGATATTTTGCTATAATCCTATACATATTTCATGCTGAAATGCGATTCTTAGCTACATTATATAAATTTTTGTGGCTATCAATGTTTGTGGCAAATTCTTCAATTTGTAGCTATAGAATTTTTGAATTAGTAGCTAAACATATATAAAATTGCCACAAAAAAGAATATGGCTATATATTTTTATTTTTTGCAGCAAATGAAGAAAAGCTTTTGCTATAATTCTATATATCTCAAGGAAAAAAACATGGAATCTTACTTTTAAAAAATAAAGATGTTTGTAGCAAATACTTCAGCTCATAGCTATGGACTTTTGAATTTGTAGCTAAACAAATATATTGTTGCCACGAAACTAAACTATAAAAATAGCGAACAAAATCTGAATTTGCGTGGCAAACGAATTATGTCTTTTGCTACACAATATAATACCTTGTGGCTACAATATAAATATAATTACAAATATTTTTTGTCGTGGCAAAAGAATAAAATAATTTGCTGTGAATATAGTTTTTCGTGGCAAAAGACTTTTATTGTTATAGCTACAATACCAAAAGTTTTATAGCAACAAGTACTAGTCCTTAGCCACGGATCATGTAAAGTTTGAAGCTAACTTTTAGCTACGCTACATTTTGCTACGGATGCTACGGAAATTCTTTTTGTGGCTAAAGTTTAGCCACTAAAATTTTCAGATTTAGCTACGATGTATTTCTTAGCTGTATATGCATAATCTTGTAGTTGTTTAACGAGTCTAAACCATATTCTTAACTAGTAGATATCACCTATATGGATTTTTTTTTCATTGTGTCCTATTTTCAGCTAAGTTTGCATTGATTCCAAAGATTTATAGGTCTTTTGAGACAACTTCCTTCCATGTGGATTTAGGTCTACCTCGTCCCCTTTTTAAATCTTTACCCACACGAGTTTCACACCTACATATCAATGCATGTGTAGGTAGATGCATGATATAACCAAACCATCTTAATTAAGCGACCTTCTCTCATTTTATTCTCAATGCGCGTTATGTGCACCTAGGAAATGTGATAATTTTTAATCTTATAATCTAACCTTGTATGACCGCACATCCATCTTAGCATCTGCATCTTTGTAGCACTCATCTTATGGACATGTTGAACTGTAACGGCCCAACATCCACTACTATATAAATACTATATATCGTCGGTCTTATAAAGTTCTATAGAACTTACCTTTCACTTTGGTAGATATATTTTTATCACATTACATCCTGATAGTACTTCTCCTTTTCAAATAACATCTTCACTATCATTACATTCTCTTGAAACAACGAGCTACATCTATATTGCTTGCAGTTTGGTATCGTAATTCCCTCTCTTCTTTCCTGAACTCGTCTCTTCTCATGCTAACTAAACCAGAATGTATATATTCATCAGTCTTATTTTTACTTATTCTAGAACTCTACTCTCTGTGATGCTTCTCCATAGTCTAAGTTTTCGGTTGATCTCTACCTAATTTTGTCAAATAACACAATATCATTATCAAATAGTATATACTCTGGGACCTCATATTATGCGTTGGTTAGCTCATCCAAACGTGGGTAAACAAGTAGGGGCTATATGTTGATCACTGGTGTAGACAATCCACTATTATGAAAAACTCATATGTATCTCCTACTACTATTTTCATACTAGTGATGACTCTTTCATATATGTCCTTTACAGCTATCATTTATGCAGTACTCCCTCTATTTAATTTACAATCAGGGAGCTGGAGCAACAATAAAGTTTTTTTTCGTGTGACTTATCGGTCACGGGTTTTTGCTGTGGAAGCAACCACTTATACTTGTATTAGGGTAGATTTTCTACATCACACCCTTCGAATGCGGCCCTTCTCCGGACCTTACGTGAATGCGTGATGCTTTGTGTACTAGACTGTCCTTCCTCCATTTTAATTTGTGTGACACACTTTTTTATTAGTCCCTTCGAAAAAGAATGACACATTTTTATAATAAAAAATAATTTAACTTTAAACTATTATTTTACCCTTAATGAGAAGTTTTTATAGCCACACAAATTGAAAGTCATGCAAAAACTTTTACCTATTAAGCTTTTAATATCATAAGTTTCAAAAGTTTTTACTTTTCTCTTAAACTCCGTGCCGAGTTAAACTACATCACATAAATTAAAATAGACGAAATATTTAATATAAATTCCTTTCTTTTGCATCACTGATCAAAGAACATACTGTGATATTCTATTATATGCTTTCTCCAAGTCTACAAAGAAACAAATGCAGCCAAAAAAAGAGGTAGGTACACGTCACTTTTTGACGTGAACCTAATATGTCCGGAAGAAGTTTAGACATGATTTGTTAATGAATGCTACTATTCTAAAGTAAAAATAGCACGGGCTAACCAGATTTTGGACTGATAATTAAAAAATAGTCAGTATTTGTAAAGTCATTGAAAAATAGTCATTATTTTGCTGCAATACGGAAAGTTCCAGCATAATATACTAGAGATTGGAGCACTTGTGTATGAACTTCCAGCATATTATGCTGAACCAGTATATTATACTGTAACTCCAGTATATTATGATGGAGTTCAAGTGTATTTATACTGAAACTCCATCATAATATACTGGAGTTCCAGCATAATATATTGGAACTGCTGGAAGTTGACATGTAAAAAATTCGAACTCCAGTATATTATGCTGGAATATTTTTCGGATTTTGAACAGTGTTTGTGAATACCTAATTGTTGTACTGTTTTAACACCTCCTAAAGTTATTAGTGTTTTGTTGCTTTAATTATTTTTCCCAATTTTTATGTCTTTGATTGCATATTTCCTATCATAAAAATACCAAAAATGGTTATATCTTTATTTTTGCATTTTAAGAATTAACTAACTATTCAATTGGTGAATTAATCTAGTTAATTGATCATTTGAATAAGTTACTTAATTAATTTATTTGTTTGTGTAAATTTAATTTAATAAGTAGGATTAAGAAAGAAATTGGGCCAAATTTGAAAGAGAAAGTGGCCAAAAGTGCAAGATAAGGGGCTGCCCTTAAAAGGGTCTGAAATTACGTAGTTTTGTCTCAAAACTACGTCGTTTCATTAAGTGGCCAAGGATCAAATCTCACCCATTGATCACCCCTTGATCTAATGGTCCATATTTGATCTCTCAAGAGGTATTTAAAGCCTCAAAAATCTGAAAAATTCCCTCATTTGCTCCATAACTCTTTCTCTCTTCTCTCTCTCTCTTCTTTCTCTTCTCTCTCTTCTCTCTGCCGCCGCCTCCGGAAATTACCCACCGGCGGCGGACCACCTCCAAACACCTCTAAATTAACACCATCTAATCTCCACAACATCCTCTTCCCATATCTCCAAACCAATTCCTTCAAAACCCTCTCAAACTCCTTGAATTTTAGATCTAGGAAACTTTAGCCGCCACTTTTTGGTCCAAATTCTTGAAGTTGCGGCCAACACTACCCTACAACACATACATGAATGGATAGAGCTCCACGAGACCTATCTTTTCCTACCAATTTCACCCCTAAAATTCCCGTCGCCGCCGGCCCGCTCCTCACTGCCGCCGCGGCGCCACTTCCTCACCACCGCCAAAAAGCCCTAAACCCCCATCTTAGCTATTTTTCGACTCAAAGACACTCGTTTCTTTTGGCGAGATGCTGAAACTCATTTTGTTCTAGCATCTACCCAAAAGAAACATGCGTTTCAGAGTCAGGCAGTCGCCTTTTAGCATCTCCGGCGTCTTCTCGTGGCTCGAACAGCTTCAAGCATACTTTTTAGGTATAATCGTCATCTCTTTAATTAATTTCTGATTTTTTATATCAGTAAATTAGTTTCTGATTTTTGATTTTTCTGTTTTGGTTGTTTTTTGTTAATTAGAGTTTCAAGTTAGGTTTATTTAATTAGTTATCTCTATTTAGTTTAGTAGTTTGTTAGATTTGTTATTGATTTAAACATGATCTTTAGTGTATTAGTTAAATCGTTCACTTAGTTAGTCGATTATTTAGTTGTTGTTAGTCGTTGTCCGATTGTTAACGATGCTCGTTCTGTTTTGAGTAGTAGTTTGTGAATTTAGTTATTTATTTAGTAATTAGTTTGCACAAATTGAATTCATTCCCATCAAGTTGGTTTGAATACTTAGTCCAATTACGTTTTTAGTCTCGTCTATGCTTTGTCAGTTCATAGTTGTTCAAGTTTGATTTGTGCTTAGCAAGTAGTTTGTTGTTGATGGTTAAAATCTAAAGTTTAGTTTATTTTATCACAAAATAGTGTAATAGTAGCTTACTTTTACTAGTAGGGTGGCTAAAATGATATTTTTTCTCCTTGCTTCTCACACAACAGATTTTCAGGCTGTCCTTTCACCTTTGGGGACAGATCTTGAACAGTGTTTAGCACACAAAGTCAGTCTTTTGGATAGATTTTTGGTGAATCAAAATCTGTCCCAAAAAGGGAATTTTATTTGCCTATTTAAGGGGCTGCTATTTTCTCACTTCAGGGACTCTATCTTACATTGAGAGATCATCCTGGACACTCTAAAAAAAACACAAACTCAAGAACTGAACATCCAAAAGTTGGCTGAAATTTGAGAGCGTGGAGTGAGTATTCAGAAAGAAAAAATTGTCCAAAAGAAAGGTTCTTAAGTCAGTTTCTTTAGTTCTTTCCTTGTTAAAAGTTGTTGAATTTTCTTATTTAGTTTGTCAGTATTTCTAAGTCATTTTCTCGGGTTGTAAGGTGCTGTTTGTTGTTGTTTTTCTGTTGTCATTGTTGCTGGACTTCATTTCATACCATTTTATTTTGATTCCTCTGCAACGTAGGTAAGCCTCAAACCTGTGTAATGCTGTTTTTTTAATATTAATGAACATGACATGTATTTTTAGCATGTTCTAGTGTTGTTTAGTTAAAGAAAGTAGACGAATACTGATTGATTGTTCTTGTGGATATGTCTTATGTCTAAAACAGATTTATGTGCTAAAATGTTGGATATTTGGTTTATTTTTATTTTTTTAAGTTAAGTTTTGACGTTGGAAAAAGAATAGTTCAAAGATTCTACTTTACTGTTAGCAAGTTAAACTGATTTTTCTTTTCTTTGTAAATATTAGATTTTTAGTCGGTTTCTTTTATTTATAATTATCTGGTGCTTATTTGTATTTTGAAGTTGAGCTTGATCATTGAGAGTGAAAAAGTATAGTTTTCCATGGCTCAGTTTGTTACTTGGTTTCCATGTACTT